>JAECYW010000026.1:742500-745800 GCA_023014335.1 Galerina marginata | reverse complement strand
TTATTCCATGCTAATGTATTCAGGCATAGGCCTGCTTGAACACTCTAATTTTCTCAAGGTAAAAGTCCTGGTTCCCCGACGCACACCAATAAAGGGCACGCCGGCTCACCAGGAGGTAAGGCCCAGCCAGACAGTACACGCCGTTAAGCGGACCGCCCGGCCAGGTCTGAAGTTCAACTACGAGCTTTTAACTGCAACAACTTTAATATACGCTATGGAGCTGGAATTACCGCGGTGCTGGCACCAGACTTGCCCTCCAATTGTTCCTCGTTAAGGGATTTAAATTGTTATTCCAAATATAAGACCCGAAAGAGCCCTATATTGTATTTATTGTCACTACCTCCCGTGTCGGGATTGGGTAATTTGCGCGCCTGCTGCCTTCCTTGGATGTGGTAGCCGTTTCTCAGGCCCCTCTCCGGAATCGAACCCTTATTCCCCGTTACCCGTTGAAACCATGGTAGGCCTCTATCCTACCATCGAAAGTTGATAGGGCAGATATTTGAATGAAGCATCGCCGGCACAAGGCCATGCGATTCGAGAAGTTATTATGAATCACCAAGGGAGCGGCGAGCCGCGTTGGTTTTTTATCTAATAAATACACCCCTTCCAGAAGTCGGGGCTGATTGCATGTATTAGCTCTAGAATTACCACAGTTATCCATGTAGCAAGGTAACATCAAATAAACTAGAACTGATTAATGAGCCATTCGCAGTTTCACAGTACAAACTTGTTTATACTTAGACATGCATGGTTAATCTTTGAGACAAGCATATGACTACTGGCAGATAACCAGGTAACTACTTTCCAAATCGCCAATCCCCAAGAGGATCAAAGCAAGCGTCCAGTACTCGCAGAAGTTAATCTACTTTCCCGTCGGGAGTTCGTTATCAACGGTCGAAGATTTAACTGAAGCCAAGCTATGCTTTCCGCGGAGCGTACTTACAAGGCTCAAAGCCATCAATTAAAACACCTTGTCCCGATCTCACAAATTTCAAGCATATTTCTCCCTGTCGCATAAAATGTAACAGAGATCATAGCCTTCTAGAGAACTACCACACCGGCGTCCCTCCCGGCACTGTCGTAAAACAGCGCAGCAGTCGGTCGCAGCAGTCGCGGGGATTCCAAGTGGTTAATTGCAACAGGTTTAGTATCAGCAAGTAATCCACATCCTTTTTCATTGCGAGCACCAAGATAGTACCCGAATTGATCAGGCAGTAACAGAGCAGCTAAGCCCATCAACACCCGCCCGGCTCAAATCTATCCCAAGTCAGTACATCCTGTTAGACAGGCGCATCAATGGACTCGGTCCAAGAAAGCCAGTCTCCCCCGACCCAAGTTGGAGGCATACTAGACATGCTACAGCAGTATTACTACATGCCCATTTACCCGCTTTCAACCCCAAGGCACAAAGTTACTCGTCTTACTAGCCCAAACGAACTAGAATTAGATTCAGTTCATTTGTTCTTTCAGACTTCCCTTCATGTAGTAGGAATCCTGGGCTGTTTGGTTGTGTTGACCCCGTTTTGGGCGAGGCGTGACAATAGGTGTCCACTATATCGCGTCGAAATATTTTTTACACCAAACTCCTCCAACCCCCTTGCAAACATATCGTTGGAAAGGTATTGATGAGGTGATTCAGAACAGTAAAGATTTGTGATTTGAGGGTGTATTACGGTCGCAATTAAGCAAACAAGGTGGAAATTCGTACTTTTGGCGGGATTAAGCACATCCGAGGACAACTTGGAGCCCGAAACAGCTCTAAACCTCTCGCAAAACTGTATGATTGAATAGCAATACCCTAGGGGACCTAGGGATGTAAAATTCAACGAGACTTAAAGATGTCTTGGGTAGTAATAGGCAAACAAGGCGGAAATCCGTACTTTTCAGCACATTAACACTTCCGAGGCCACTTGGAAACAAAAACTGCCCAAACCTCCGAAAAAACTATATGGGTAGATAGTTCCAGACTAGAGAAGACAGGAGTGCAAAATTTGAAGGGATTCCACGGGTCTTTATTTTGCAAAACAAGCTAAATTTCGTCTGAATATAACGGATCTTGTATGTCCAAAGTGCACCTTGGAAGGGCCAATACCTTTTGCAAACTATCAGGGCAGATAGAGACTAACCAGATGATTCAGGACTTTAAAGTTCTAGACCATTTAAAGTTGTTTCTGGTGAAAATTCAATTCAAACAAGGTGGAATTGCATTGCCAGTAAGCCTGACGGTGTTACTACTTTAAATCCGGTGACCCAACCAGTCTGACTTACCCATCTAGATGCCTAACTGAATACTCGTCAACTGTGAGCTATGAGTACACCTATCAAGTTGCTAATTAAGTAGCCAAAAACCAAGTTGTGACGAGTATCAGAGTATCATTAACTAACTAACTGACTATCTAAAGGCTAACTATCTAAATTACTAACCGTTAACCTAACCAATCTATTCACTCAAGAGCCGCCCTAAAGTTGATCTAACTAATCAATTAACCGACTCACTGACTAACTACCAACCAATAACTAACTAACCAACTACTAACTAACTAACTAACTAACTAACCTACCACCTACTACCTAACTAACGGTCTATCACCTATATATCTACCCTAAAACTAACTAACTACCTACTTGACTAACTACCTCACCAACCGACCAACTAACTAACTAACCATCCAACTAAGCCAACTACTTGTTTAACTAACTTACTATCTAATTGAAGAAGGAGTCATCTCTGCTTGTCAAAGACCCAACATACAGGCCTTCCGCTTTGACTTTCCCTTCTACATAGTAGGTAATGCGGTTTGTTGAGCCTTTGACCCCGTTTTGGGCGAGGCGTGACAATAGGTGTCACTATATCGCGTTCGAAATATTTTTTACCAAAATTTCAAAAAACCATGCCACTCGGAATTTCCGTGGGCTCTTCTACCATTCTACTTGCAAGATCAACAAATTTATCGCGTTTGCGAGAAGTGCAAAAAAAAGGTGACAAAAACCACAGCACCCAGGATTCCCGCGTGGTCCCCACGTGGTACTAACTAGGCGGCACTCTGGTTAACTGCGCAGATCGGACGGGATGCGGTGCTTTCAGAGTCCTATGGCCGTGGATGAAGTAGTTACTTCTTAACTGGACTATATGGCGTATATTTGGGCACTTCAAAGGCTTTCTTATGCGAATGGTATTCAAGTAATCAAATTAATTATGACCCCCACTCGAAGTGGTACAAAGTATAAGCAAAAAATAGCATGACAGACGAAGAGTAGTCTGAATCGAGTTGCATGAGCCCTTTCGGTACCAATAACATG
>JAECYW010000026.1:725000-727500 GCA_023014335.1 Galerina marginata | reverse complement strand
AGGAGGGTATGGCGGGACGTAGCCTTGGAACTCGCTGTAATGATTGGGTGGTCATGTATTTTCATAGCCATCCTTCAGCTCACTTCGCAGCGCATGTTATGGGTACCGAAAGGGCTCAAATGCAACTCGATTCAGACTACTCTTCGTCTGTCATGCTATTTTTTGCTTATACTTTGTACCACTTCGAGTGGGGGTCATAATTAATTTGATTACTTGAATACCATTCGCATAAGAAAGCCTTTGAAGTGACCAAATATACGCCATATAGTCCAGTTAAGAAGTCTACTTTCATCCACGGCCATAGGACTCTGAAAGCACCGCATCCCGTCCGATCTGCGCAGTTAACCAGAGTGCCGCCTAGTTAGTACCACGGTGGGGGACCACGCGGGAATCCTGGGTGCTGTGGTTTTTGTACCTTTTTTTTTGCACTTCTCGCAAACGCGATAAAATTTGTTGATCTGGCAAGTAGAATGGTAGAAGAGCCCACGGAAATTCCGAGTGGCATGGTTTTTTGAAATTTTGGTAAAAAATATTTCGAACGCGATATAGTGGACACCTATTGTCACGCCTCGCCCAAAACGGGGTCAAAAGGCTCAACCAAACCGCATTACCTACTATGTAGAAGGGGCAAGTCAAAGCGGAAGGCCTGTATGTTGGGTCTTTGACAAGCAGAGATGAACTCCTTCTTCAATTAGATAGTAAGTTAGTTAAACAAGTAGTTGGCTAGTTGGATGGTTAGTTAGTTAGTTGGTCGGTTGGTGAGGTAGTTAGTCAAGTAGGTAGTTAGTTAGTTAGTTAGGGTAGATAGATAGGTGATAGACCGTTAGTTAGGTAGTAGGTAGGTAGTTAGTTAGTTAGTTAGTTAGTTAGGTAGTTGGTTAGTTAGTTAGTTGGTTGGTTAGTTAGTCAGTGAGTCGGTTAATTGATTAGTTAGATCAACTTTAGGGCAGGCTCTTGAGTGAATAGATTGGTTAGGTTAACGGTTAGTAAGTTAGATAGTTAGCTTTTAGATAGTCAGTTAGTTAGTTAAATGATACTCTGATACTCGGCAACAACTTGGGTTTTTGGCTACTTAATTAGCAACTTGATAGGTGTACTCATAGCTCACAAGTTGACGAGTTATTCAGTTAGGCATCTAGATGGGTAGTCAGACTGGTTGGGTCACCGGATTTAAAGTAGTAACACCATTCAGGCTTACTGGCAATGCAATTCCACCTTGTTTGTTGAATTTTCACCAAGAAACAACTTTAAATGGTCTAAAACTTTAAAGTCCTTGAATCATCTGGTTAGTCTCTATCTGCCCTGATAGTTTGCAAAAGGTATTGGCCCTTCCAAGGTGCACTTTGGACATACAAGATCCGTTATATTCAGACGGAAATTTAGCTTGTTTGCAAAATAAAGACACCGTGGAATCCCTTCAAATTTTGCACTCCTGGCTTCTCTTAGTCTGGAACTATCT
Organism: Galerina marginata; assembly: GCA_023014335.1. Taxonomy (NCBI): domain Eukaryota; kingdom Fungi; phylum Basidiomycota; class Agaricomycetes; order Agaricales; family Galerinaceae; genus Galerina; species Galerina marginata. Next base: position 726,041 of record JAECYW010000026.1, on the reverse strand, counting down.
ACCCATATAGTTTTTCGGAGGGTTTGGGCAGTTTTGTTTCCAAGTGGCACTCGGAAGTGTTAAATGTTGCTGAAAAGTACGGATTTCCGCCTTGTTTGCCTAATTACTACCCAAAGACATCTTTAAGTCTCGTTGAATTTTACATCCCTAGGGTCCCCTAAGGTATTGCTATTCAATCATACAGTTTGCGAGAGGTTTAGAGCTGTTTCGGGCTCCAAGTTGTCCTCGGATGTGCTTAATCCCGCCAAAAAGTACGAATTTCCACCTTGTTTGCTTAATTGCGACCGTAATACACCCTCAAATCACTAAATCTTTACTGTTCTGAAATCACCTCATCAATACCTTTCCAACGATATAGTTTGCAAGGGGGTTGGAGGAGGTTTGTGTAAAAAATATTTCGAACGCGATATAGTGGACACCTATTGTCACGCCTCGCCCAAAACGGGGTCAACACAACCAAACAGACCAGGATTCCTACTACATGAAGGGAAAGTCTGAAAGAACAAATGAACTGAATCTAATTCTAGTTCGTTTGGGCTAGTAAGACGAGTAACTTTGTGCCTTGGGGGTTGAAAGCGGGTAAATGGGCATGTAGTAATACTGCTTGTAAGCATGTCTAGTATGCCTCCAACTTGGGTCGGGGGAAGACTGGCTTGTCTTGGACCGAGTCATTGATGCGCCTGTCTAACAGGATGTACTGACTTGGGATAGATTTGAGCCGGGCGGGTGTTGATGGGCTTAGCTGCTCTGTTAACTGCCTATCAAGTCGGGTACTATCTTGGTGCTCGCAATGAAAGAAGGATGTGGATTACTTGCTGATAGCTAAACCTGTTGCAATTAACCACTTGAGAATCCGCCGCGACTGCTGCGACCGACTGCTGCGCTGTTTTACGACAGTGCCGGGAGGACGCCGGTTGTTGGTAGTTCTCTATGAAGGCTATGATCTCTGTTACATTTTATGCGACAGGGAGAAATATGCTTGAAATTTGTGAGATCGGGGAACAAGGTGTTTTAATTGATGGCTTTGAGCCTTGTAAGTAC
>JAECYW010000026.1:715000-717500 GCA_023014335.1 Galerina marginata | reverse complement strand
TTTTCTTGCCCATTTGAAATAAGTGATGAAAAAAGGTGTATCATTCGCAGTTTCCACTCTAGTGTCCTCTTCTAGAGTACTCCCCCAATGCAGAACGCTTTACATTCCCCCTTGCTGTGTTGAACCCAAAAGACACAAGTAAGAGTTGGGCCGCCTTACGGTGCGCTGGGCGGAAAGCGGGGGTTGACACGATGCGAGTTGAAACGACCTTCCTTTGGATGTCTGATCTTTTATGTCAAATGGGCTTTTATTATCCTTAATTGACTGAGTAAAAGCTTTTCACTGACCAACTCAATATTTTCTAGTCAAATCAATTGCGAGCCAAATGTATAAACCATGACAGATGGAAAGCTGCGAGGCTCGCCCCGTACAGGATAATGACTTTGTTTCATAATCTATATTTGCGAGCGGGCTAAGGTCTGAGCATTTTAATCATTCTTGACTGATCCTAGCAGGATCCAGCTGTAACCAGCTGCAGCAGCGTATCAGAAATCCGACTTGTCCTGCTTATCCACTCGTTTGGAAGCCTTAAGATTGCCCTTGGGCAGGAGGGTATGGCGGGACGTAGCCTTGGAACTCGCTGTAATGATTGGGTGGTCATGTATTTTCATAGCCATCCTTCAGCTCACTTCGCAGCGCATGTTATGGGTACCGAAAGGGCTCAAATGCAACTCGATTCAGACTACTCTTCGTCTGTCATGCTATTTTTTGCTTATACTTTGTACCACTTCGAGTGGGGGTCATAATTAATTTGATTACTTGAATACCATTCGCATAAGAAAGCCTTTGAAGTGACCAAATATACGCCATATAGTCCAGTTAAGAAGTCTACTTTCATCCACGGCCATAGGACTCTGAAAGCACCGCATCCCGTCCGATCTGCGCAGTTAACCAGAGTGCCGCCTAGTTAGTACCACGGTGGGGGACCACGCGGGAATCCTGGGTGCTGTGGTTTTTGTACCTTTTTTTTTGCACTTCTCGCAAACGCGATAAAATTTGTTGATCTGGCAAGTAGAATGGTAGAAGAGCCCACGGAAATTCCGAGTGGCATGGTTTTTTGAAATTTTGGTAAAAAATATTTCGAACGCGATATAGTGGACACCTATTGTCACGCCTCGCCCAAAACGGGGTCAAAAGGCTCAACCAAACCGCATTACCTACTATGTAGAAGGGGCAAGTCAAAGCGGAAGGCCTGTATGTTGGGTCTTTGACAAGCAGAGATGAACTCCTTCTTCAATTAGATAGTAAGTTAGTTAAACAAGTAGTTGGCTAGTTGGATGGTTAGTTAGTTAGTTGGTCGGTTGGTGAGGTAGTTAGTCAAGTAGGTAGTTAGTTAGTTAGTTAGGGTAGATAGATAGGTGATAGACCGTTAGTTAGGTAGTAGGTAGGTAGGTTAGTTAGTTAGTTAGTTAGTTAGGTAGTTGGTTAGTTAGTTAGTTGGTTGGTTAGTTAGTCAGTGAGTCGGTTAATTGATTAGTTAGATCAACTTTAGGGCAGGCTCTTGAGTGAATAGATTGGTTAGGTTAACGGTTAGTAAGTTAGATAGTTAGCTTTTAGATAGTCAGTTAGTTAGTTAAATGATACTCTGATACTCGGCAACAACTTGGTTTTTGGCTACTTAATTAGCAACTTGATAGGTGTACTCATAGCTCACAAGTTGACGAGTTATTCAGTTAGGCATCTAGATGGGTAGTCAGACTGGTTGGGTCACCGGATTTAAAGTAGTAACACCATTCAGGCTTACTGGCAATGCAATTCCACCTTGTTTGTTGAATTTTCACCAAGAAACAACTTTAAATGGTCTAAAACTTTAAAGTCCTTGAATCATCTGGTTAGTCTCTATCTGCCCTGATAGTTTGCAAAAGGTATTGGCCCTTCCAAGGTGCACTTTGGACATACAAGATCCGTTATATTCAGACGGAAATTTAGCTTGTTTGCAAAATAAAGACACCGTGGAATCCCTTCAAATTTTGCACTCCTGGCTTCTCTTAGTCTGGAACTATCTACCCATATAGTTTTTCGGAGGGTTTGGGCAGTTTTGTTTCCAAGTGGCACTCGGAAGTGTTAAATGTTGCTGAAAAGTACGGATTTCCGCCTTGTTTGCCTAATTACTACCCAAAGACATCTTTAAGTCTCGTTGAATTTTACATCCCTAGGGTCCCCTAAGGTATTGCTATTCAATCATACAGTTTGCGAGAGGTTTAGAGCTGTTTCGGGCTCCAAGTTGTCCTCGGATGTGCTTAATCCCGCCAAAAAGTACGAATTTCCACCTTGTTTGCTTAATTGCGACCGTAATACACCCTCAAATCACTAAATCTTTACTGTTCTGAAATCACCTCATCAATACCTTTCCAACGATATAGTTTGCAAGGGGGTTGGAGGAGGTTTGTGTAAAAAATATTTCGAACGCGATATAGTGGACACCTATTGTCACGCCTCGCCCAAAACGGGGTCAACACAACCAAACAGACCAGGATTCCTACTACATGAAGGGAAAGTC
>JAECYW010000025.1:600000-803674 GCA_023014335.1 Galerina marginata | reverse complement strand
TGAAGTCGATGCGGTGCTTGGAAAGGACGTAATGGAGCAGGTCTGGTCGGACATGACTCGAACACAGCTGCCGAGCTGGATTACTCCTGCTCCACCAAACTGGGGTACCACAAAACGAGGAAAATTAAGTGCCAACAACTGGAGAGTGGTTTGCACCATCCACCTACCAATCACTCTAATCTGGATATGGAAAGACGAGACTGGACGCAAGAGAGACCTCCTGGACAATTTCATGCACCTGGTCTCGGCCGTAAGAATTGCTAATATGCGAGTATCGTCTCCCTCCCAGATAGAACATTACGAAGCTTTGATGGGGCTGTACCTAGCTGAAATTCGGCTTCTCTTTCCGCATGAGAGACTTACAACCAGCCAGCATGCAGCACTACATATCGGCGACATGCTTAGGCGCTTTGGACCGAGTCATTCCCACTCACCTTACTATGAAAGGTACATTGCCTTCTTCCACAGAATGAATCATAACAGACAAATCGGTAAGCCATGTGTATGTATGACTTTATGTCATTTATTTATACTAGACTTGCATTACAGGTCAACTTGAGAGCACGCTGTTCAGAACCTCGGCCAGAAACGCCAATGTGCGCTCGTTGCTCGCGGATGACCCAAGTAGCCGTGAAGCAGTGGGCGAAATGCTTCAGACCATGCAATCCATCGAGTTGGAGGATCTACGGGGCTACCAGCTTGTGGAGGACCTCAACACCCGTTCTTTCGGGGAAACCAGGGAGATGACACTTGACCCTGAGCATTTCGAAATGCTTAGCAGACTCCAGAACGACAAGGGTCTGCCTCCTGGTATAAACAGAGTTGCGTCCGTTAATCGAGTCGTCTTTCGGGGCATGTCTTATGGAACCTTTCAATCGTCACACTTTAAAGATAGCGCGATTATTTTCCAAACACAGCTGGGGAGTGTCGTCAACACACATGCTGGCGTCATTGATATCATCTTTCGACATTGGTCAGATTCTACCCTCCCAGCTGAATCTGTGCCTTTGTATGCCGCCGTCCGGGAGTATCACCGGGTGATCAGAAGCGACCTCGGTCGATCCATATATTCCGTATGGCTTTGCAGCTGGTTACCTTTGTGAAGCCACCACAGGGCAGGTCCATATAGTGGAGTTCTCTCAGATAGTCTCTCATTGTATTCTAACAATATTTCCTGATGTCAAGCTTGTTCACGTCTTACCAATCGATATGGTAAGTGCATTTACAATTCACATTAAGACCACTGCTGATTGTAAAACTTTAGGCAATGACTTCTTTTAAATCGTTATACGAGACGCAAGACAGGCTTATTCGAATAAGAAGAAGGCATTGCGATTAAAATGAACCACTCTTAGTTGTACACTTGTATGGTCTCTCCATGTTCCGAACAGGCTCGTTACTAGTCTCTCTTGATTATGACCACAACGCCTTAAGCTTGAAGCTTGCGATCCCCAACACTGTCTGCGTTTCTTACCCATGGACATGTCGCAACATGTACATGTACCTGCCCTTGTGATTAGCTATTCGTCCCCTGTTTCCTCCAAACGGTCTCAGAACGAAGCTACCGGTGCTAATGGACGGATGAATTTTTCCCCGTGGGTGCTTGGTGTTAAAATTGCACACTGGCATAAACATGAGATCTATAGCTAATTTAGACTGGAGATTTCTTGACCGTACGCGTTGTGGTCATTGCAAGCTGGACCGCTGCTAAATCATTTACCAGGAGCCTTTAAATTACACATACAGCATCCAATAATATCAATTCGAATTCTATTCCAAATACTGGTAGTGCGGCTGAAATTTTGAAACATGTCAATGCGAAATCGGCGGCATACCCACTAAACCCCTATATCCCCTGTATTCTCTGATTCCTCGCGGCGTTTTTTCCCTATATCTATAGTTTAAGTAGCCTTCTTTCTCCAATCGAAAGGCAACACCGATGGCTTCTTTATACTTGTAGACACGGAGTAACAACAAGTTCTTCTCGGTTTGAATTCCTGTCACATACGTATATTGAGGTCTAGATCTAGACCTTCCTCTAATCGCTTAATTTTGAGCATCATGATCATGCGTACTTCGTACACTCCGAAACGTGTCGAGTGAATTATGAATTCCCAGACATGACGGTTCCCTCAAAATAAGGGAACCATCATGATCAAATATCCTCCTATAGCTAACGGAGGCGTTATTGATTGCGGGTAGAAACCCTTCGAATACATCTTTAAATTTGCTGCGTGTTCGGCGTGTGATCGAACCCTGAGTGCTTAGCCTGAAAAGGAAAAAACACGATGTCAAAGCGCGTGAGCCATGGTATTAGTGGTCCACAGTAAATGCGGGCCGTCTCCCGCAAATGGTCATGGGAGATCGCCCGCCAGGTAACCGGGATAGAAGAGCAGCAGTCTTATAATTATTAAGACCGATCATGCGAGTTATTCCGCGTATTCGAATTCGTAGTCGACATGATCTATTAGGACGTGTACTTCTACGGATTGTAAAATGTAGAAACCTCGAAACAGTTGCGTCCTTGAGGCCTCGTGTTTACATCGGTAAGAACCTGTACAGGTGACTTTACAGGCCTCTGAACCTTTTTTTTTACACGGCACATACAATAGTTAGGCTTGTCGCCCGTATGCCATGCTAGTAGAGATTTAGTACTCCTAACATTGCAGTAATCTCGCGACTCGAATACTGAAAGTTGCGCTAACGTGGCCAACAACTGCGGATGCCCGATTTTATTATTGAATTCGAAGGCAATAACTGCAGGAATTTGTGACGGCAGTATAACTTCGTCCGACTCCCCGAGTGCAGCTAGCGTTAACATCGTAAATTAGGTCAAGGATAAACCAGGGTAATCGTTGATGCCGTCCCAAGTGAAGTGTCGTTTGTTGTAAGTGCTCATTGTGATGTAGTTCGGTGCCCAACTATTCTCTCCGTAGCGATCCAGTACCAAATCCGGACGGTTAGGGTGTCGCACTGGTTCGTCCACACTTCTTGCCCACTTGTGTTCAATCCGTGTCCACTCGTTTCCTGATTCCAGCTGCCAGATTTGAAATTGATCGGTTTGGCGATTGCGATGAAAATGGACATGACCAGGCTTTACTTTATCCTGGTCGTCGGTCGCAAGGGAAAAGGAGGGCACAACTAGAGGCTCGTATCCGTCTGACATAGTCCAATAGATCTTTTCATTGATATTTGTGAGTTTTCGACCGTCCATGGTCGCGATAAGTCTCTCCCCGGCTTCTTCGTCTGCGTTAATGATGAGTATCAGGGAATAATTACCAAACTAATTTCTTACCACTCGGGAATCTGGGAATTGCTTCCCCAGCGGAGAAGAGTTTTAGCCCCGGGATAATGCGAGGTGTATACAAATTCTGGTTGGTTGGGCTGGTGGATTGGAAAGCTTAGCTTGTTAATATCGGTGCGTTTAAAGATCTTACCCGTCTAAATCCTGGTCTATTGTAGAAACTTTGCCCTTCCTTCGGCTTGAACTGGCGCTCGCGGATGACCCAATTGCAAAAGCGTGAGTGCTCGGTCCAGCAGTGATAGTGATTGGCTGTGTTTTCCTCCTCCGCCCAAAGGAGCTAGCAACTCGTTGGGATGCTGATGGCGAATTTGCTTCATATCCTGAACCAGCACCAGGTGCCTGTGGGCGGTGTCCTAGTTTCGCTAATTGAGACTCTGACGCAGGGTCAGTATGATCAGAATGCCCAACAGGTTGCGATATCGATGCAGCCGACACGGCTCTCGGCGAAGATATAGGAGGTGGCGTAGTTATATGGGAGAATGTGGCTGCGGAGGGCGGTCTTCCTGATCTAGAAGCCGTGTTTCGAGACAATGGAGTACTAAGGCGTGATGGCCAAGCAGCTTGTACATCTGACGAATTGGGACGCGAAGGCGAAGAAAGCGGGGTAGCCGATCCAGTGTAACTGGAAACGGAGTAGGATCCAGGCGGTGCAGGGGTGACTGACTTGGGGAGCTCTAAAGGCTTGAGAGAAGTAGGTGTCTGCATCCGACCAGGTCGGCGACGACTGGAGCTAGGTCCATCGCTGGGACTCATCCGACGCTGCTTTCCCTGGTCAGCGTGTTCTCCTTTTGATGTGCTAAGGGACACAATTAGGTGTTGATAAATGAATTTACTCTAAGCACCTACGTGAGCATATCGTGGCTTGAAACTGTAGCCGAACGACGGGGAGAAGTACCAAACTGGACAGCTGCTGAGCTGTAGATATCGCTACTTTGGCCATGACTATCGTCCTCGGCGCCGGGGGTCATCTGGCGCTGCTTCCCCTTGTTTATGCGCTCCACTTTTGATGTGCTAAAGGAGGACATCATTAAGTGTAGACCCATCGGTTTACTGTGAGTACCTACGGGGGTAAATTGGCAGTTTGTCTTGAAGCGGTAGCTATATGGCGGGTGGAGGTACCAAACTGAACGGTAGACGGACTGACGTTGCTACTTGGGCCGTGCCTGTTGTCCTCGGCGCTGGGACTCATCTGGCGCCTGCCTTCGTGTATTGCTTTTGATGCGCTAAGGGAGGACGTCATTAGATGCTGACCACCCTTCAGTCTACTGCGAGCACTTACGAGGAAAGGTTTAAACCTGAAACACCTGCCATCCGGCGGGGGGAGGTACCAAACTGACCCGCAGGCTGGCCATTGAGGTTGTCGTTGCTTGGCCGTCGATGGCTATCACCCTCAACTCCAGGGTTGATCTGACGCCGCTTTCCTTTACTTACCCGTCCCATTGGTGAAGCGCTGAAGGACGTTATTGAGTACTGATCCATTTGTGGGTTATGAGAACCTACAGAGCTCCGTTTTGGCTTGAGATGGTATTATAATCCTCAATTCTTTCCAGTCGAAAAAGGTGTACAGTACCTGGCTTCTCCTGCGTTCCCTTGTCTTGGAATATCAGGGTCCTCACCCGAGATGTAACCGAGGTGTAAGAGTTGTCGACCTATGTCGGTTTTGAGGTCCAAGCCCTCCAGCTTTTCAGGTTTTGTACGTCATGAAGGTGGGTATCAGGAAATTTCACGCCAAACATTGACAAAACAAAGCAACTTACAAGATCGAGCAGCGATTCAGGAAGTGCTGCAGTGTCACACTGAGGCAGGTTTATGATATCGCGGTCCATCAAGGGAATTGTTAAGTGAACGAATAAATTGGAATGAGAAAAGCGGGTGACGATACTGATGACTGGTGACTGACCTTGCAATTTTATATAGATCTGGACCTGGTTATGAACGCTCCTACTACAGCTGCATCTAAGATCTCCTAGGTCTTAATTATTGCTTTCAAAATATTTATTTAGCGTACTGCATGGAGAGAAAGCGAATCCATGCAGTCACCCGATCGCGAGCTATATATCTCAGATTCTTCGGATTCTCGCTGGCAATGCTTCACCGTATCCTAAGAGAAGATCTAGAGGCAATTCCAATATCATGATCATTGGTCTTATCTAGGCACCAATTTCGTAAAAATTCTATCTGGAATCTATAATTATGTTCCTTCCGACACCAGGCTGTAGCCGAATGCTTCCCCACCACAATCTGATCACGAGTATGTAATTAATATTCGTAGTGCAAACGTGGAAATATACACTATCTGCCTGAACTGAAATTCCTGTCAGCCGCATGGTTGGTGATCGAAATATGCGGTGGGACCAAAGCGGGACTTTTATGATCTGGCGATGGCCATGAGAAGATCGCCGAATTACTAAGACATGTGCCCACAACTACCATTCGGAGACTTCATGCAAGGTTCATGAATGGGCACTTGACTGTCACACGCATCTGACGACCTTCAAGGCTCCCTTATTCCATTTCGGCGTCGAGGTATTCACACCTACGAGGCTGCGCCGCGACGCATATAAAACCTATATTTATCTGAATCAGCTGGGAGCGCAGAAAAATAAAAATGGGAGGAAAGCTTAGACCACCCAAGTATAAACAGAAAACATGTACGTGGACAGCGCGATCTGGTTACTGGCGTCGACACGAAAGGGGCGATTTCACAGCACCGATTTCGCAAATAGATCGCCCGTGTCCTGACTCGCATCCAGCTCTGGACCGCGATGTTCACGACGATACCGTTACAATCAAATTTTCGTTAGTTTACTATAAATCAGTTGGCCTGGTATGGATTGTAAATTGTCCCGTGTAAATGACTTCCGGTTCCTGCCTCCCAAAAAACCCAGTTTTAAATCTGTAAGGGGTCAAATTCAGAGACCGCAATAAATGCCACTTAAAGCATGCGCAGAGTATCCCGATCGACGAATTGTCTCCGTTAGCTTCCTTCATATTCTATTGAATGCCACAAGAAATTTAAACAGCGCCTAGGAGTCGGGTAGATATAGAGGAATTTCTGGCATGTGCAGACATGGACCCCGACCTTGAGATCCACATGTACACTATATATATATATAAGAGAATACGGGATTTCCACCAAGGGCTCTTTTTTGAATTAGTATATATATCCACCCCTACTGTGACTCGTCCCAACTCATCAGCTACAATGTCCACTGCCCAAGAGACGATAGACACCTTTCTAGGTGTGGTATCGGGTCTGAGCCACAATGCTCCGCTCTCTGACGATTTACTTGAACCGTGCTTAGAGCTTGAGGTAACTCTACGGAAGTTGTTCGCGTCATCGCGTGATGACCCAAGCTTGAAAAACCCCTATATTGGCCTTATCGATCTGTTCAGTGTTGTTCAGGGTTCAAACATATTGAAGACGAGGTCATTGATGGCTCACCACTTGGCCAATGGGACGTCTTGGGCTCATAATCAAGAACAGTACTCCCGCACCCTCTTCCCGGTAACACCATTACACCAAAGCGAGGCCTATGTCACCAGTCTCGATGGATTCATACAAAACTGGGATGTTTTTACGCAAGGTGTCCTATCGATGTTGATGGAATGGCCTAATGTCATCGCTGCCGGCGGGTCAGTTCTGGCAGCCCTGATGTCATTTCCCGAAGGTTTAAGCACTAAATCACATCGTGAAATTAACCAATTTTATCAAGAGTCCTATCCCACATCGGACATTGATTTGTTCCTGTGGGGAATGTCTGCTGAAGAGGTTACAATTTCACGCACTGTCGTCCCTTCAAATCTGACGAAATATATGCCTAGGCAAAGGAAACTATGAGCACAATATATGAGGGCATCCGCGCCTCGGTGGCATGGGACGTGGTCTGCGTGCGTAAGGCGAATGTTATCTCAATCCACAGTATGTTCTTGCCTGTAATTAACACCAGGTTCTGATCAAACCATTAAAGCCCAGTTCCCCTACCGACCTATCCAAATCGTCCTGCGTCTCTATCTTTCCCCCGCAGAGATTCTGAGCGGTTTTGATGTTGACGCCGCGTCTTGCGCTTTCGATGGTATGGGGATTCATCTATTCAACCTTAGCTTCAAAGTCGCTCACATCGCCGTCAATTGTTAAAAATTACAGGAGAAAAGCTGTGGATCAATCCTCGTGGCTTTGCTGCGTTGGTTCGTCGCTGTAACACGGTCGATATGACCCGAAGGTCTCCTTCATACGAGCTACGATTGGCTAAATACGCCAAACGAGGATTTGAAGTTTACCTACCCACCCTCAGACGGGACCAAGTCAACGAAACCAAGGTATGTTCCCCGAGACACTTCTATGGAGAGCTGAAGCTTACAATGTTCAATATATTAAGATTTACAATCGCGCACTCAGACATTGGCCCGACGGGCTTGCTCGTCTTCTCATCTTAGAGAGAATGGCATATGACGCCAAGTATTACATTTTTCTTCAAGCGCCAGGAGTACAATGTGGCCAACCTAAGGATGACTATCAAATCAATGACACTGACTACGAATTGGTATGGACGAGAGTCCCATACGGAAAGAGTTGGGATGCAGCTGCAGTTAAATCGTTGATTATGAAGATCGTAAGTTCATTACTATCATTAAGCCTATCAATCGATTGTACTTAAGGCAAAATTAATTTCCAAGGACAAAGTATTGAATGGTAATGTATCTCTAGATCTCTTGTCAAGTAATTTCAAAATTGACATTTTGACTCAGAACCAGCGCGCTTGTGGAAAGATCATCGGGACCTACACCGACACGCAGCAATAGCTGGAAACATGAGCGACCTTATCCACAAGCCATTCTGTGAGGTTAGTACCTTTTCATTGGCGCATCTGCAAATTTTCATGCTATGTATGCCCTAAGGATTGTCCTCGACCTTATACTATGAGGCATAATGAAATATTGAAAGAAGACCAAAACAAATACATATATGGCCCTCTTCAGTGACTTCTCTTGCCTGCATATGCACTGTTGCGAACTAACTAACTGCCGCCACCAGCTTTATCACCATTGATCCAGGACGTCGACTTGCAACTGCGAGTTTCAATCCCATTGACGTTGGTGATTGGACTGGTGACGCCTACCACCTAGCCGTTGGCCCTGCTGGGGACGACGAACTCGCACTATCTTCCTCGGCCCCAGAGGTTTGACAATACAAAATTTACATGCGGTTTATTTAATAATGGCGCGTTGGTATATAGGGAATTCTTACAGAGGTCGCCGAAGCTTACGGCGAAAGAACCAGCAACTGCCGAAGGGAACCGGAAACGATTTAGGATTCAATGCTAAATCCAATGTAGCATCCTCAATGGCCTCGGGTAGACTGTGGGAGTCTTGCTCGTCCGCCTCCGTTTTTCCTTCATTATATGATTTAGAGATTAGCACACCACTTTCACAAAGACTGTTTTTAGACTGAATTTTGAATGAAGTTTCTACGGTGCCTTACTCCTACATGTTTTATATATACATGGCTTTGCAGCTACAGCTCCCTCCTGAAGAAAAAGGAGGCAGCAGCATGGGACTGTACATGTACGGTTCAAAAAGGATTGTACATCTAGATGATGGCGGAAAAGCTGAATCCTTCATCAGCAAAAAGCGTGCCGCTTAGATCGCCTTGCTATGTTCACACGGCACAAGAATAATTCCATGTTGATTATACGAGCCTTGAGTTAGGATAGAAGACTTTTAGCCACCTCCTAGATGTTCGTAATACACCTAATAATACGGTAAAAAGGCTTTTGGCGCATTGTGATGCTTTGTGTCGGGCGCCTGTAACCAAAAAGGGAAATTGGCTTACTTATTGAGTAAATTTAGGTCCCTTTATCAAGCCGCCGTGGCACAACTGTTCAGAACTCAAAGTTTCCCTCGTTTGGCTTCAGTGTTCGACTCTCGGTCAAGGTAAAAAAAAAAAATCAAAATTCAACAGATGTCGGGAGCTCGATAATCCTTTTGGGTATTCGCACATTTAGCGAGCCAGCACCGCTTATAATGGATTGTGACGAAGGAAAGCCTTATAATGGCCGGAAAAATTACAGAGTTTTTAATAATAGTGTCGCTAATATGGGTCATATCAAGGCGCTTGTGAAACTTGCTAACATCCTAATGACTTGTGGACATTATAAGTGCTTTTACAGCTCGTATTTCACCATGTAAGCCGCACGCTTTGTGATGAAATTCTAAGCGCTAATTGATTTCTGCAAGCTAATATATGGACACATTACCGCCTGTTATATTGAGTATATGAGTGTGGGCAGTGCACTGAGCGGTGTCCGCATGCCGTGTCGGGACTCGGGATATTGTTGGGTGATTATTTACACTACATGGGACAGATATAGACCCCATTCGTGTGCCATCTTTACCGTCACAGATGTCCGGCTTGTACTTCTGGCTTTCACCTTGCGCACTGTTCCTGATATGATTGGATTTCAACAGTTTTCAGTGTGTATAATCGCCCATGTGTACATGTCGAGCCGGCGCATGGCAGTAGCTAAATCAACGCTGGGGTTCTCGGTCGACGGCGATGCCATCGAAGCGACCGCTCTCGCATGCGAAGAGTGTGGATACGTAATTAATTCATCTACCTTGGCTGAGCTAGCTAACAGCAATATTAACGGTGCTGCTGATGATTAAGGCGTTAGCTCGGTCATCGTTTAGATCTAGATCTTACAACTGATCACAATCATGAGTGCATGCATAGGCAGCATTTTCTGAACTATATAGCTACATTCACTCATATGCACATCCAGTACTACTAGTACTGCCGCAGCGGTTTCGCTGCCTCTGTGAATTCCGTGCAAACAATCTGACCAACTTGAGATACGTACTGGTACAACTACTCCGAATATCTCCATTCTAGAACATTGTTTCACAGCTTGTCCATGTCCCTCAAGTTTCTCGGGATCATGATCACAGTCGCTTGGAAGTGTACGATACAAAACAGGAAATTCAAGATGTCAAAGCGTGAGCGTCTAAAGTGTGCACGCGTAGGCATGGTGCGGTCGGCTCGTTACAAAACACACCCCAATGTCTCTGATAAGAAGATCGCCTGATCGATTGCGGGAACAAAAGTCGTCAAGAATAGTCATGATCAAGGGGTTTTTTTGTTGGAAAGGTTATAGCGTATTCCAGTAATCACAACCGGTACATCCTGAAATTTGTATGACTTTACTGTAATAACACCCCAAGATCCACAAGATCAGTCGACGATCGCGAGAAGGAATATTTCACGCGTTAATTTGCACGCTTAGACGGTTAACGTTAGGATGTAGGTACAGCGTCATATATATCCGTGGCTAACCCATTTCTACCTCGAGTATTCCGCTTTTTTACCTCGTGCTTTAAATTTTACACCTGAGAATGTCGTTGATCGTGAAGAGAAGGGTATATATATATATTATCTGTGCGCAAGCCAATCAAGACATGATCACGGCAACCGTGCGAAGACTGCTATGATCAATTTCGCTACGTCAAAGGGATCTAAAAGCTGCCACCTTCCAAATCAAGCGCCACGCAGGTTAAAATTATCTCTACGAAACCGTGGGAGTTCAGAGCTCGAATAGTAGATCTGTGAAAGCGATTAGTTTTGGTTATATGGAGAAGAAATTCTAAGTGGAAGATGGCATTAGAATTTTTTTTGCAAGGGATGAAATAACTGTAATTAGGTCCGCGAGACAGCAAGCCTGGGTGCTCATCTAGATCTGTTTCGACGAGATGTTCTTCACATCGGAAAGTCTTCACCGAGATAACCTAGTGAACATGGCTCGGATTCTTTTGTTTATAATGTGTTTGAGCTAAGTGAATCTGGCTTCCCTTGATTACTAAATCTAGGAGCACCGAGTCTATGTCTGGATCTCGGTTTGACACCCATGAGCTTCTTAAAAAGCCAGACGTCGAGAACAGCCAATCCGCCTGATAGAGACACGCGTGCGAGGATCGATTCGATCAGCTCCGCTATCTCAAAAGGATCATAGTTCAAAGGTATCAAGTAGAACGTATTCGGAGAAGAAGTAAGCATATCTGAAGTACAGGATCGACTTCAGAAGTGTGAACCCGTGGGCATTGATCATGATATTGGGCGGTAGTAATTTGCGGTGAATTGCATCAGTCCTGGCAGCCAAAATGCGATCGCAACACCCAAAGAGATAAAAGCCCCTTCAAGTCAAAATAACGGCGCTGGAAGTTCACAATGTGAATGCCTACGTAGACAGCATGGATATTGATTCCTTGGACACGTCAAGACCAAGCTGGCCACTTCGAATTCTCAAGGGGACAAATATCAAACGGCTGGGTTCCGAGTCCGGATCCTTAACTAAATTTCTCCGCTGATGATAAATAGAAAGATTTCTGGACTCTGACAAAAACCTGGTCTAATTGACTGTAGGATTTGCTATTGCAGCCCAATAAAGTCGACGTTTCGATCGGCGCATTAGGGTGAGACGTTCATCAGAATAAAAAAGTAGGTTTTTAGTATGTATAGCGCGAAATCCATGGCCAGGCCCAAAGCATTATGAAATAATTCACATATTAATCAGTATTCGAATGGAAAACTCGAGAATTCTATATTTCAATTATTTTAAAAGTATGGCCCACCTGTTCGCGATCGGCACCTCATGTTATACATTCGTAATTTGGATCTCACTAGTCCTAGAGAAACTCATCCGTAATAATTAGTGCGCCTCACATATTCAAAAGCAATCAGGCGCCACTGAGATTTACTCCGGATCCTCAAATATAGGGTTCGAAACTCTGGATTGACATGTACAAGCCGGTAGCAAGAGCCTTGTTATATTTTACCGATCATGAGAAGCAACTTTCAAATGGGCAGTGTGATTGACGGTTCCCAGGAATCAAGATTCCTCAATGCCGTATGCGGATTTATTCGAATTATGAGCTTCCAGATCTATCGCAAGTGTCCCATCAGGATCAACTTCGACCCGCTTTCCCTCCCTACACATAAACTTTTTCTTTATATTCGACGTTCAAGTCCTCGTCCTCTAGTTCAGTCCTCGTCCTCTAATTCAACCCGCTAAGGATGCCTATAGCTACCATTGGGAACACCATCGATGCCTTTTTGTCTGCACTTAATGTGCTGGACGGAAAGTTTAGGCTACCGCCCGACCTCCTACGAAACTGTTTAAATGAAGAGGAGGCCCTCCGCCGGTTATTCGCAACCTCTCCAACCGACCCCTTGTTGGCAGACCCGCATGTCGGCCTGGTCGACATATTTTCTACCTTGGAATCCTACAGGGAGTTTGACCGAACCTTTTTCAACCTGCTACGCACCCGCACCCATCAGGACTTCGTAAACCCCACATTTGTCCCCCGCGAAAGCAGACTTTTCGTTAATGACGCTCCACACGTCGGAAAGGCTCTCGTTTCAGACATCGCCACGTTCAAAAAGAACTGGGACGCTTTCACATACGGCATTCTGGATAACCTCAATTGGTCAGGGATCATTGCCGCTGGGGGTGCAGTGCAAGCCTGCATGCTACCATTTATTGACCCTGAATTGGGAAAAAACCCTTTCACGTCGGCACACGAGCTTGACACCCATTATCAAAAGCATTACCCCACCTCTGATGTCGACCTTTTCCTCATTGGAAGCCCAATGGAGTTCGAGGTTGCAATTTCGATTTATGACAATTTTATTATGTTCTAAATTTATGCACGGCAGGCTGAGATGTTAGTCCACCAGATAACCAAATCGATTCGGCAGACTGTACGTTTTGACATCGTTTACGTGCGCAAAGCGAATACTATCTCCATTCATAGTAAGTATCCCTTTCTATTTTGGTTTTCTGTCCTGAATCTTTTCCCCTCTGAAGCACTATTTCCATATCGACCCCTCCAGATAATTCTCCGATCATATCGCTCCCCAGCAGAAGTCCTTGCTGGATTCGATGTTGACGCAGGGTGTTATGCATTCGATGGTAATAGTCTTCCTCACAATTCTCACGAATGACCTTTATCTTCATCTGATGCCTGTGTACTCAGGGGAAACGGTGTGGACGAACCCTCGGGGTATTGCAGCGTTCATCCGTAGGGGGAACACTATAGATATCACACGACGTTCACCGTCGTACGAGTCTCGGCTTGCCAAATATGCCCGTAGAGGCTTTGAGGTTTTGTTACCGTCTCTGCAACGGACCCGCATAGACCTAGTCGCGGTGCGTCATTCCAGATTATGATAATGAAGAGAAATTTTTACCCAATTTTTGAACAGGTTTACAACCGAGACCTCAGGTCTTTTCCCAACGGCTTGGCACGACTCCTAGTTTTAGAGAAAATGACCGAGGATCCTGAGTACTACAAATTCTCCCCACCAAACCACTTCCGTTTTGGCCAGCCCAAGGACGATCGATCCATACTTCTAAGGCGCCAGCCACTGGAACAGCATCAACTCGATGCAAGTGATTACGACCTTGTTTGGACGGGGGTCCCTTATGGCAAAGGTTGGGACGCGAAAACGATTGGAAACTTAATAAAGAAGGTTGTACGTACAATAAGGATCTTCTTTTTTTGGTTCTGATAATGATGATCTAATGACTTGCGCTTGCGTCATCAGGATGCAAAAATGAATGGTACGTCTCCGCGGTAGACCTGCGTCATATACATTTGTCTTATTTTTGCTCTCTTTAGAGCCAGAACGACTGGCTAGAGACGGTCGTTCCCTTCACCGTCACGCAGTCGTAGCCAGTGAGGATTTAGACGTCCTTCTTTATGGGACTTTCTGTCAAGTAATAATTTATTTGCCCTCTTCATTATCCGCCATCTGACCCTTCGAATTCGTGAAGCATTGTCCTTGCCCATCCTCCTTCTATGACGTAAGCGCAGAGATGGTCACGAGTAAGTATATTTTCGGACGAATCGAGTACGTTGTTCTCCTAGTATTTTGTCGGCGCAGGCTGAATAAATCATCCTACCTAGATTCATTAGTGCGAACGCTGGTCGCCAGCTCCGATCTGGGAGTTTCAATCCCATAGACATTGATGACTGGACCGACGATGCTTACCTACCTCAGGCTCAAGCAGAACGCCAATCATCCGTCGAGAATGCGTAATTGTCCTCGCCGGACCGTTGACACGTTCCAATGGGTATATCATGATCACGGTGAATTGTAAAGACGAAGCGCGTTGCATCTCTGTATCTTGTAAATATATAGTCGAATTGACTCGGTCACTGGCACTCTGTTTGAACCTTTAGAAACACTAAATAGAAATACGGTTATATATTCTGGATTAAATTTGACACGGAACACTCAAAGCGCTAGCACCGTCAATATTTAATATTAGTATGTATACGATCTACGTTCAAATGCCCAATTGCGAGCAGGGTATTAATATTACAGAAGACACGGACGAGGATTGTTGGAATTCGCGCATATTCATGTCTGTGCTGTGCTCATGTGGGTGAATCAAAAATTACATTCAGCGCTGAAGGCTACCGGCTAGCACCCAAAGGCCCAGTTACGTGTCAGCGCTTGTCTAATACCGCGCTGGAATACAGTAATAACTTTATGATTTAGCGACACCTTATCTACTAATATATACGTACTGGGCCTATGCGCGGCTTATTTACCTACTCACCCCATTTCCTTCTCTTCTCTTTCCTGTACGCTATATCACGTTTAATTCTGTCTAATTATGCTAATGCGTGCCATTTTGTACTTGATCCCGAACTTTGTGCGCCTTGCTATTCAACTCATACTCCCTCTCACAAAATTCTATTCGAAATCCGTTTAGCAAGTCGTATTTCGCTCCTTACTTCTTTTATTATCGTCCGCTTCCCTCTGGACCGCCGTGAGAGCACTATCGGGTTCGATGCAGCCCGGGAAATACAACTCGTGGTTTGCAATGATTCAGAAGAAACTCCTAACGCGAGGTGGTGACGGCTTTTCTGGCTTAGCCCCAACCTGGACAAGAATCTCCAAGTCGGACTCGTACTATGGCTTGTTTCTCATCACTCTGGACACCATTCTCGCCTTAGCCTTTGAGTTCACAAAATCTACGAATGCTAACACCTCAATCATAGCATACCCCATATCGCCGAGCTCTCAGATTGGTTATGCTGCTGGAAAACCCTGGGATAGGCTTGTTTGGCTGCAGCGACCCATTTCGGCACACAAATGTGATCTAGCGCTAGAGTGATTCGATCCAGCGCATTGCTTACTGGTGATATAAATCATCAGCAAAAAGGCCACAGGGCACCAGAATAATTAAATGCGTCTTGAATTAGGCCTAGGATAGAATAGTTTCGTCGCTCGTAAATGTTCAAAATAATTTATTTGCCTTAAGCTTGTATATGCACAGCGGACTTCTGATCATGTGCACATCGTACTCCGTCTTTTAATGCGGTAATTGCCTTTTGATGCATTTTAATGCCTTGTGTCAGGCGCCGTAACCAAAAAGGGAAATTGCCCTACTTATTGAGTATTTCGGGTTATCAAGCTCCTGTCGTGAAACGTTTCTGCGCTAAGCACTCGCCCTTTTCCTCGTTGGGCTCTCGCCTTCGACTCTTCGTCAAAACCAAATTACAGTAAGTGTACATGTCGTCAGATGTCGGTAATCTTTTTGGGTGTTCACAAACTTAGGGTGCCGTACGGCATTGTGAAGAAGGAAGCCCCAAACTCTTTAATAATGATGTCCCGTGTAAGTCTTGCTGGGATTTTAATGACTTATATAACCTGTGTAATCACGGAAAATCTATTTATTCTATATTCCATACTCCATCTAAGATCCAGAAATGAAAACACAGAGGCGGACTATCAGAAGCAAAGCCGGAAGACGATAATCAAAATTCCATACATCTTTCTCCGACTGTGGTCTTCTAGATGTGTACGGACATAGTTGATCGTGCCGACCGGAATGCTCAATAGATTGACCCCGCAGTCGACGATTATTAAGATTAGTATATGCGGAAACAAATAATCCTTCACAGCCTTCACGGGGAGGTGGAATCAGGCCGTCAGGTAGCTATAGCTATATATTGGGTGGGTGAAGTCCCAATACTGGATTTGGACTGGTATAAGACTCGGAAATCTAGACGGTTATGATTATATGAGGCTGTTCGATCACCCCCACTGCGCTTGGTTGACTGCGACGTACAGGTATGCTACAGCAGATTACCACGTCATTCGACGATAATTCGTGTATAACGTACAAAGGAGAACAGGTAAACGTTTGCAAGAGCAGGTGTAGTTCTAGGGTGTCATGATCAAGCCCGCGAGGTCCTAATGCTAGATCGGGAATTTCCTGCCTGCAGGTACACTGATACAGATGGTCAAGATGAGGCCGTTCGAGGCACCTTCATGTTGCTTCGCTGTGATCGTCGCAGCTCAGCTGGTTCGGGAGGGTTTCGTGGTTTCCTGTCTTTGGCGATCAAGTTCTTGATAAATGTAGGCGCATTGAATTTTCCACGTTTGGAGAGGAGAAGGTCCGTGAAAATGGGGTGGCGAACAGCGAGCGACTCATCCGTCGATCCGTACGGATACTTCTGACTGATGTCCGACCAGCTGTCGTTCTCCATCATCCAGATTTGTACGTAATCAGTCGAAGTGTCGTGGTGAATGTGAATGTGTCCAATTTCTCCGGGGATTTCAGGGAGTTCAATCTTAAAATTTGCAGACGAGGTCGTCCACTTCATCATATGGTCTTTTTTGCCTGGAAGCGGTCGCTGATCCCAATGATAGCCTATATATAAGAGTTGAGCTTTGAGCCTGAACATTAATATAATTACCGACGTACTCATTGGCGACAGTCTGTCGTTGAGTGCATGCGCAGGTCCATTTTTGGGGCTGTGTGAGTCAGCACCACGGTCGCGTAGGACAGGAGTCAGCTTTGACTGGAGAGCGTTCGTGTCGAATTTTTGATTCAAATTTGAAGGATCTTTCGATTTGTCGTTTTCCTCGGAGACCCGGCGAGAATTTTGACCGACGTCGACGTCGCGACTTTTATAGATTAGGTATATATGTATAAAAATAGTCTTGAAGGAGGGACTCACGGGTACCTCGACTCATTATTGGCTTTAGGGGCTCCCAACTGGCGTATATAGCTTGCAGAGCCACCAGTACTTTCCTGTTCCGTTGACATTGACCGCCTAGATTTGTCGCTCCTTACCGCGGTCGTATCAGGTCCTGAGTCAATGACCTGGCCCTGACTGTTTAACGTACGTTAACGATGAAAAAACGGGCAGTAGGGAGTCCATACTTCGTCACTGTACTAACATAGGACAAGGCATGACCAAAGCTTTCATTTTCCGTCACCTCATTTTCCATCACCTCGTATTCGCCTCTACTCGAGATGGGTCCAATTGTCAGCTCGACATTATTCAACGACTTTATTCAATTTAACTGTCAGAGAAAGAGTCTACATACTTTTGCTCGTAGTGGTGGTGGTCCTCACGATCGTCTTGTCCTTGACTTGAGATTGTATTGTCCAGCTCCAAGCCGGAGCCAACGAATTGTGGACCCGGTAGTAGGCTATGAATAAAATAAGCACAATTTCTGGAATGCGCAGCAGAGTTGAAGGGAAATACACTGTGTCGCCCTCTGTGCCACTTGCATGGCCCAGTGGTTTTTGCGACGACGATGCCTGCGTCAATTCGAAGCTTTCGCCTATCTCCTGGCTAGCCCTATCTTTGTTTCGACTGGAATTTGTCGTTTGCTTGTTCTCGTCCCCAAGAGGAGATGTTGACACTAATGGATGTTGCATGCCTGTTTTGTCAATATTATCATGGCCGCTTTCCCTCGCTTCTACTGTGCTGGGAGCAGAACAAAAGGTTCAACAACTACTTAAATCTAAAGATTCAGGCAGGCATACCTAATATCAGGCCTTGAAATTTTGTCGTATTGCAAGCCGATCGATCCTGCCGAAGCAATGGTGTAAGCGGTCATGGTGTTTGATTGATAAAGTTGAAATTGATTCAATGAGCTTGCCTCTAGGTATGCCTGACATTTTTTGCAGCTGCGTGGCTGGAGAAAGACTTGGGTCCTGCGAACTAGCGCGTAATGAGCCAATAAAGAGGAACTGTGATAGTCAATAAGACATACCTGGGGTGTGTGTATTTACCCTCTGTAGCCTCAGTGCCAGATCCCGACGCTGAATGTGATTCGGATCGTCGGACTTGTGTCATTCTCTGGGTCGACCTTGAAGAATTTGAAAGCTGATCAGCGCAGAAAACATCATGAATGGATATTGGCTGGGTACCTATTCGTCGAAGTTGGCCATGGTTTAGGATGGGATACAGATCTAGCCGCGAGGTGTCGATTCGGCTGCAGCCCCAATATATCGCTAATCAACTGAACGACCATTTTAGTGGGGAACTTCAAACGACCTAACGCTAGCACAGATACTGAAACGTCTTCGACCGTTGACGCTACCCCGATAAGTTCTGCGATTGCCTTTAGTTCTTCTTCAAAAAGTGACTTCTCCAAGACGACTCTGAGTAACCTCTTTAGGCGCTTTCGCTTTCCAGGTTTTGACTTCGGAGTGGGATGAGGAACCAACTTCAGTAGAGCTTGTGGTCTGATTTTCCGTATTTGTTTGAAGCCTACGTGAATATGCGACAGCAGACATACGGGGGATGCGTGTTGTCCATGACTATTTTCGTTAAACTCATTTCGCGATCACTGAAAGTAGGGTAGTCGTCATGGTCGCTGATTGAGGTTCCCCTGGGAGCGATGTCGCCGTGGCTGGGAATCGCCTGTAGCTGTTCAAATAAATCACAGACATGATTAATTATATAAACTCGATAACATTGCGGTTTTGACCTTGTCCGTTTTGTTGACCGAGGAGGAGGATGGATACAGATTTCTTCTCTTTAAGCCGCAAACCAAGCTTTCGCCGGCACGATAAAAGAAACGATAGTTCCAGTAGAGGAATACAGAAACAACGCAGGCGAACGCGTTTGTAGTGAACACGGAAGGTAGTAACATTGAGTTCTGATCATGATCCAGACCAGTACTTGTCGAAATTACATTATTTATATGTTTTGGGTAGAGCCACCCCTATAGCTTCTCCAAATTTAAAGATCGACGGATATACGGATCCAGATCTCGATCTTGATTCAACAAACAGATCTGGAGTTAGACTTTCAAAAAAAACTCTGTAATTATATAAAACAACCTCATGATCATGGCTTTCTGGACGGTCCCAGAATTTCTGTCGCATTGCTGCGCAGGCTCAAGGTCCGTCTTCCATTGGACATGTGTTCACCTCGCTTTGTCCTCGCGCCTTTCCTAATTTAGGCCACGCGCACTCAGTCTTCTCTTTCCTGTTCGGCGTTTCTCATTCTGATTAGAAAGAGGTGTTGTGCCTAATTATTAATAGAATTTGATTCCGGAAAAAAGGCAGCATTGGGCACGATCGATATCGCATGTTTGGGGCGGCGTTTTTATACTCTTTCCCAAGGTATGTAGTTCAGCCACATTTACATCGCATCAGTTGTACATGTTCGGCGAGGCATCAGGATAGGAACGTTGGCGCCATTGCTAGCGGCTGTTAATTCTTGGCTCTAGGAATCAATTCTGTACAAGGCTGTCGGATCTGCCTCGTTCACCTGGCCATCTCCGATCTGCAGACCATTTTCTCCGTGGCAAGAATCGGAACTGAATAAATTGGCGCGGCCTAGTAATAAAAGCATTGTTATAAGTTTGCATGCCTTCCTTGTTACTATGCAATCTTTGCCCATGGATGCTGATGATGATGTCGAGCAACAACCTGCCTCCAACAGCTGGGTCAAAGGACTCAGCCAAGTATCCTCAAGGAAAGGAAATGAAGTCGTGCAATCTTCTCTATACTTGGTACCGCAAAGCCACCAACCCCAACCTTCGACATCGTGGCAGCAGACAATTCCTCTCGGTTTCCGCGACAGGCCGCAATCCCAAGAAGTACGAGCCAATCAGGTTGGAAGTCGATATGGACAGCCAACACTACCTAGAATGCAATCTCTTCCTGAAGAACGAGAGCCACGCTCTCCGAACAGATCCGGAGGAGAAGAGGAGGACGATTTTTTGTCTGACACACCCGCGGACGAGGTGAGCATAGAGAATTCGAATGGGGCTGGTTTTTGGTGTCAGTAACTAATTGAAGTCGTTAAATGACAGAGACGGCGAGAACACAGCATTGAATACCCTGGTTTTGGACAACAATTGGAAGACATTCAACAATCCATTCTCCAGGCACTGCAGCAAGGTTTTTCCGAGGTTGCTGCTGGGTTTAATGCCGCATTGAGATCTATGTTACCCGCTCCTGCACCTCCACCCGCCAGTATCGCTACAAGTCCAAGGCGAGCGCAGCGACGGCCACGTCTTACAGCTTACCCAGTTCGTAGACCGCATCAACTTAGAGAAAAACATGTAAGTTTACCAGGTCTAAACGGTTTATGACCTCAACTAATCAAATTTCAAAGAAATTGATCAGAGAGCACTTCCGGCGTCTGATGGGCTCCCATGGCTTCATTGACAATACCAGCGCAAAGGAATTTGCTGAGAGGTGGAAGGCAGATAAGAACCTTCAATGTTGCACAGCCAGCTCTTTTAAGATCGATGTTGTTGGGACGTCTCGCAGTCCTTGGAACACCTCTGCTTCCCGTGTTTTTGCTCTCGATTTTCTGGCATTTCACCAAATTCAGCCAGAGCCAACAGTTTTGCAAGAAACCCTCGGTTTAGCTAAGACGAGGATTGGATCTATAAGGTATTCAGTCAAGCGTAAAGAGCACCTGAACCTGAGTGCAGAGCGCAGGAAAGGCCGGAAGTCCACGGTAAGTGTCAGCGCGTGATTTGAGTGGTTTCTGAATTTGATCTTCTTGATCTAGCTTTTCTACCGTCGATTAGACACTTGTTCTGTCCACCCGGATCTACAGAAACATCTTGAATTTGTGCAGGAGTTAGGCGTAGCGGGAATGTCCTCCGACGAGTCCGACTATGAAGAAGTGGGTCGAAATACGGCTACACTAGCGCGTACTCGAGCTCCCCGCTACCGTGTTTTACGCCCAAAGTGGAGAAACATTCAAGTAGGAGAATGGCTAGAAACTATCGACATTGTCGGGTTTATCATGCGTCGCAATGGGCCCAAGAAACAAGGCGGTTATCCTCGCATTCGCACTCAATCTGGGATCATAAGCAAGTATAGCACTTCCGACTCGTTTGTTCCGGGACTTGCAGTCAATACCTACGACCAAACCTGGCTGGCCGATCGTGCTGATGCTGATTTTGTCATATTTCCTCGCCCAGAATCATATCGTCTTGTCCACGCCGCCAGCACTATCCGGTAAGCAAGCAAAGTTGCATCCCATAACTGTATTGACATTTGTCTCGAAGGTACGTTCAGTCAGCCGTCACCGGTGGCTCTCGCTCATAAAAAAACCTTGATCTGGATCTGGATGTACGAATGAGCGCTATATATCATTACCCAGGTACATTTCAACCCAGATCTAGCGCTTCACTTTACCGAGAAGACCTGTAGAGGACATGTACATGGACACTACAAATTGAATTATCGTCTTAAATTGAAAATATACAAGCCGTGCCTCGTTCCACTTGGGCGGCGAGGTCGTCAGACGGACACCAGATATCTACCCACCTGTGGCCATAGCACATAAAAATTATCAAATTTAAAGTTGCAATTGGGAGTGGACCTCGGTATGTCGAAAAACATATCCGCACGTAAGGACGGTATTCATATTAGTGAGTACCAAACATCCCACGTTTCGTGTAAGATTTGAGCTAGGTGTACGCAAGGAGCCTATCGGTTTTATAGAGCCTAAGTATCTTATAGGGCTCCAATAATCTCTCTTGATCGAACATTTTTGCACTGGGCATGGTCAGTGAATACTGTGCTTATCTCCCTTGACGTCCAACTCCCACTTTTCTCTCATGATATTCACAAATTTTGGGAGGAAATCTAACTCAATGTTCCATGAGGCCAGTACTCGACTACATAACGCAGGTACGGTATAATACCTAGCGATGCCCCAACGTCTGTCTCCCATATTCGTACAATTTGTAACATGTCTTCTTACGGTTTTATGCCAATGACCGAGAGCTAGGTAGAGCCAATTGCGAGCAACGAATTATTCTCCACAATTAGAACTCAAAGTGGGCCGGCTGGTGGGTTGCGCTGTTTGCATTACAGGCACTGGAGCCACACGCCCGGCGCTGAATCAAAAACGTAGACGAGATAGTACAACATAGGTAATTATCTGATAATTTTTACAGACTCTCCTGATTTTATCACTCCGGATCCATCAAGCCTCGAAGGTTTTTCAGTCGATTCAATTCCGAGGATCAATACAGCCAGCGCGGTGTTTGTATACAGATGACAGTGACCCTAATTTATATTTTATCAATGCATCAAACGGCCATGATTACTCTACGATCAACTTGTAAGATGGCTGCACTAGGGTAACGACGAACTAGGGATCTTGACTACAAAGTATTGAGGGAAGACGCGCACGATATCGATGCAAGAGAATGGCATCATGAAATTTTTTTCTTTTGGAAATGAAGCCTAAGGGGCTTCCAGGGCGTCCTCAATATTCTCCCGTGCATTCTTCATGTCTTTGGACACGCCTTCGAGGATGGTCGTTGTCGCGTCGGTCTCGCCTGCCTTGTTCCTTTCGACAGCCTCATTGACGCTGTAATACCACGAACCAATCTCGGTGTCAAGTCCTTCTACGAGAGGCCTAAGTCCCAGTTCGCCCCTTGAAGGATTCTCATAGTGCGAGCCTACTCAAGGGTAATATTGAGATTAATCATAAGAAGTGGTAAAATTATATTTGAGGAACTTACTTAGTGATTCGGCGGTGACCTTTTTATCTGCAATATCTATAGTCGAAATTTTTTGGAGCAACGCTTCGATCTGAGCTTTTTGAGAATTAATGGTTATCTGGCTTTCCTGTTGTGACTGAGATAGACAGGAAAACAAATCAGTTGATATATATATAAATTGAGCTCAGTTCTTTACACACCTCGCGAAGATGGACGATGTTTTGCTCCAAGACTCTAATAGTATGTTCATCTTGCTTTTTCCTAGTTTCATGAGAGGCTTGTTCTGTTTGAAGCAGCTCCAAGGTCGTGCTGAATTCATGGCGGCAATCTTCAAGATGTTTGTTGGCGAACTCGAGTTCCGTCGCTGTCGCTTGCCACTTCATTCTCATGTCGTCCAGCTCCCGCGCAATACCCGCCGCTTGAGAACGATGATCGCTCACCAAGGCAGTTAATATCGAAACTTGCCCATTTAGGTCCTCTGTCACTTGTGACTGACTTTGGAGAATAGCGTGCAATTCCGCTAAAGGCTTCCACACAGCGCCGATGTCATTCAAACCGAGATGGCGATACATTTGTTTCATGACTTTATCATGTGCGAAGGGATTGAGAATCCCAAGAGAAGCCGGGTTCGGTTCTATAAGTTGTCAATAAGAGCCGTAATCATTATCAGAAAACTCACTACGTTTTGCTTCCGCGGCGGTTACTGTACTTTCTTCCTCCTCCTGAGCGGTGATGCTGCTCCCTATGTTGAGAGTTAGAAAGAGCAATCGAAGGAACTTGGGCAGGCAATTTCAAACCACGTACCCAATGCTTTCAAGGTCACAGGTGCCTCGCTTTCAACGGTGTAGCCGTCGTTTACTTGATCATTACGGGTCGACTGGGCCATTTTCTTTTGTTCTTCTTCGAATGCTTCCGCGCCCCACTGGAAATATATGTCGGATCCATGGGGAAGTTCGGGAGGTGCTTTGTCCCAAATATAGTCTGGTATCTCTGCCAGTGGCTTCAAAAAACGTTCGGCCATAGAGATTGGGTGATCAGCGCTAGGTCTGAATGACTTAAGTTCAACTTCGTCACTGGTTCACACAACGTCACATGACCAATGGCCAAGGCTATTATTTGGGTTCGAAGGTTCGAGCAAACAACGTAGTTGCGGAAGGTTGAAGTTGAATAGCGACTGTGTCGCCGCACCTCAAATGGAAGAAGGCAAGCCTCCGGCGTTGTAAGTATCTCTATCTGAAAAATTGAACCTTGCTAACTCTGTTGAAGGCCCAGGGACAGCCCTTACAGGTTGTATGTGAAAAGAATCCTTTCGAACCAATCTCCAGAGAGCACATCCTTCGCCAATCGTAATTTACAGGCGAGTTTTTATGCCGGTTCCAGCGACTTCCCAAAAGCTAACTTAAGTTCAGCCTTGCAAATCATGTCGGAACGACACAACCAAGTGCAAGCGCCTCACGGGTCGGAACGCTATATTCTACCGTTGTCAGCCATGCGCCAAGAAGCGACGCAACTGCCCATGGAAAGAAGATTTTCTCATCGAGTTCACTAAGAAGGAATTTGGCTACAACTCGGTCAAGGCTGAAGAAATGTATAAGAATTACGGAAAATATCTCCGGGCAAATGATTCGAATGGGAGGAGGAAGAAAGTGAAAGATGTTGATGGCCCGGGAGACGAAGATGGAGAGGGAGAGGGAGAGGGAGAGGATGAGGATGAGGATGGGGATGAGCAAGAGGAAGAGGACGAGGGTGAGGAAAAGGAAGAGGAGAAAAACGACAAAATGGACACTACCGGTGAGCTCCATAAATATCTCCCCCGATCTCACTGACCTCCATCCACAAGTTTCTCCAAAAGATCCGGCAAGGCGGTCGAAGAGGAAGGAGGAAGCTAACACTTCCGCTAACACTTCCTCCCCCAAGGCGCCGGAACGCAAGAAAAGACGTCTTGGAGACGACGAAAGTACTAGCGGTGCTGCAAGTATCCAAACGACCAAAGCGGGGGCCATATCAAAAACTCCGGAAAAGAGTACCTCGATCGCGCCTCGGCCTCGGAAGAGGCAGAGGGCCGCGACACCTGCAAGTAGCACGCCTCCGCCTCCGGAGAACCAGGAGGGCGCGACACCTTCAAGTCCTTCTAGTGCGGTCAAGCTTCTGCCTCCAAAGAAGCAGAAGAGCCAGATATCTGGTCGAAACCCCATTCACGAGTCGACCACTTCCGGTCCTGCCAACAATCGTTCCGTAACTGCTACACCAACCCCCAGAGCTAGCGGGCAAGCACCGAAATCCCTGCCCCAGCCTGCTACCACGCCTAATACTGCTGCTCCCATCCCTCTTGGCCCTCTCGTCTCTGACACAATTCAACCTAGATCGGGTCCTCGAACAACCGTTGCGAACTCTGAACACGCAGCGTCCCCTGCTTCCCTCCCATTCTCAGAACTCCAAGCCCTTAAGTGGCACAACGACGGGCTTTCTCAGCAGCTCGACAATGCGGAGAAAAAATACAACGCAGCTTTAAGGACTACGCAGAACGCTATCGCAGAGAAGGCGAACGCCATGATGGCTGTCGGTCGCCTTGAAGCTGAACTCGAGATCATGAAGAGTCGCGACGATCGAGGCAAGCCCATGGACATCCAAGATGCTCAGTCTTCAACTGGTGGCGGCCTCGCTTGTGAGCGGGATGTCGTTCCTAGTGCTGAACAGGAAAAGGACGGTCTTGAACGTGAAAGCATTGAAGGTCGGTGTTCTGCATAACTCACTCTGCCAATGTACCGCTGAAACAATATCTGGTAATCCCGGATTGATTAGCTCTCAAACTCGCTTTCAATCAAGAAATAGAGATGAAGGTCGCAGAATTAAAGGCAGACTGTGAGTACTTTTGCAAACTAGACTAGAGTTTGAAGACTTAAATCCTTATAGGTGAAAAGCAATCGAAAGATACCTGGGCTGTCCTTGACAAAATCTCTCGCAGCCTCGCCCGCGCCAGGGAGACATCCGGGGATGGCAAAGAAGAGAAACTCGGGAAGCTGCAAACCTATGTGGACGAACAAGCCGTCAAGTATCATGCCATGAGCAAAAATTACATGTACTCGCAACCCAAGTCCTGCGCCAACAAACCACTGAGCAATGTAGCGACTCCTGCATCAGCTAGCGCGTTAGGAGCCGCCCGACAACCAAGTATGATCCCTGATCTGCTTCGTGAACCTGAGGACTCGGTGAAAGGTAATGGAGCTGGAGTAAGTGAAGCATGACCTTACACGTAGTTTAAATTTGCGAACGCCTCATTATGTTGTATATAAATTCTTGTCGTTATAATTGACCTTATGTTGCGCTGATTCAAATAAATATTACCTTGGTCCGTCATATATAAGAATACTAAGCGAGCTGCACCATGTCTCGTGTAACTATCAAGACCATGTGGCACAACATGAGTTACAGGTATATACCCCAGATTGGCGGCCCACAGGTAGAGACTCGGAGTAGGTGCAACGTACCTGAGCTGGGTACATGAACTACTAATACTAGACTCGTAAAACCGTTTATGATCATGCGGCCACTCCTTTGTTTTTTGGGAGCAGCTTCAAAGGCCTTACATAACCAGCGAATGCGTAAGCCCAGTCTAAAGTTAACGGCGAGTATGAGTACAGTTTATCGGCTTAGGCTGATAAGAGCTGGCGCAGCTCGTCTCACCTGCCTTAATAGGAATTATGTTGGCCTGTGGGAGGATATCACACGTATTTGAACGTCTAATCATATGCCAGTTTGGTGGAACTGTTATGCGTCCTCTTACTTAGCAATGCTCTTTGGTTCGATTCCCGGTGTAAGATTTTATTTTCATCGGTAATTTCGCATTCTTGGGGCGAACTATTGTCCTCGAGGGTCCATAATCTATATACTTAATTCTACCTCTATTTAACTACATTTTTTGCTGGTTAGGGTAGGTTAGAAGGTTAGAGTTAGAGGTTAGAGTTCCTGGTTAGGGATGGGAATATTTTTCCCCCGCGTGGTAGCGCGTTCTCGGTTCAATTAGGAAGTTAGGGTAGGTTAAGTTCGGTGGTTAGGGTAGGTTAGGTGCTCGAGAACGCGCAGAAAGTCGGATCGGCTGGATATTGTAAAAGAATTACCATCTCCCTCGCACACCTTTCTTCTTTTCGATCGTGCACCTTTAAGCTGGAATGGAGATTTTGCACAAGTTGCAAAATTTTACGTATGTTGGGATATGCAGAAAGACGCAGGCGAAATCCGGATAATACTCTAATTCATGCATGTTGGGTCTTACGGGAAACACGTAACTTCCAGATCAAATTTACACACGTTATCGCGCACTACTCAGTCGCCGTGTAGGCAATGGCGCGGCGAGTTTCTACCGAGGTGTGAGGTTAAGAACGGGATACGGTGAATAGAAATCCACCAAGGCAATGAGTAGAAAGGAAGGAGGAGCCACTATCCGTACAACGATAGAATAGCGGCGCTTGAAGATCGCAAAACGCGAAATGGGTGAAATGACAACCCGGGGTGAGTAGGAACGATCAAACGAGCCGTTAGCTTCGATATCTTCAAGGAATGCTGTCTTTAAGCGAACGAAATCAATATAGCGATAAGAGATGAAAATATCGAATTTTTAACCTAAGTGGAACTAAAGATACAAGGACGAGATGGTTCAGTATTTATACCAATCACAGTCCCTCTAAAATGGCTCTAATAAGCCGAATCTCGTCAGATCTTCTTGGCCATTATTAAGCTCGCCAGTCATCCTTCAAATTCCCGGTTCTTCCAACTGATTTCCGGCAGACGGCGCGTGCATTCGTTATCTCTTTTCCCAGTTCCATTCCTTTATTGGAATCGTCGAGACGCCACATTTGTCTCGAATCTGCCTTATTAGGACGATGACCGAAACATCAACTGATTTCCCAATGCGTTGGTGACGACCAATGGGAGATACCGCAGCAAATTTGCTTCCGTGGAGCCGGGAATTCCAATAGAGCGCTAATTCTCCATACCGAAATTCCGCAAGCATT
The DNA here is from genome assembly GCA_023014335.1 of Galerina marginata. Classification (NCBI taxonomy): domain Eukaryota; kingdom Fungi; phylum Basidiomycota; class Agaricomycetes; order Agaricales; family Galerinaceae; genus Galerina; species Galerina marginata. Next base: position 775,557 of record JAECYW010000025.1, on the reverse strand, counting down.
ATTTATCTTCCCGACCCGCTGGAACTCTGTCTCTATAAGGTGCCTTTATCTTTGCTCCTCGTGGCCTTCAACCGAATATTCTTCCAATTGTTCACTCTTAATTCTGCCTTTTTGAGCATATCCTTCTCCTTAGGATTTGTGCGGTTGGACAACCGTATTTTCTACTTGTAAGTGAAACTACGCCGTACTGACGGGATCACCTGTTAAACCGATCATATTCCAATGCAAATCTGTCGCGTGTTTCGATTATTTTAGTAGGCGGCCCATTGCCCATCCTCACAGAGGGCGTGAAGGTTGAGGAACAAAATAGGGAGCTAGAATAAAGCTGTAAAAGCGACGGAGAAGGCAACAGACCAGTTCGAGAGACCAGGCGGACGCCTCATGGCAGGCCTTACCCACTCTGATATGAGCTTATGACAAACATTTCTGGCAATTAACCTGAACCACAACTTTTATCCCTATACAGAACTTGCGCGATTTTATTTAAAAAAGGCGCGCATTGCTTCCACCGAAAAACTTGTGTATTAAAGCTATGGAACTTACGGACGTACGTATGGACGAGGGACATGCGTGATTTCCAGTTCTGCCGAAACTATTCCCGCGCACCTTCAGCGCACCTCGCACCCCGTCACTCTGCAGCCCATACCTCGCACCTCCCTGTCACTTCTTCCCTCGCACCTCTCTGCGCACCGCGCACCACGCACCTAATGCCACCCAGTAACGGCCCGCACCTGGAACCTCATTCCTTGAACTTGCACCTTGGTTAGTAATTTCAAGTTTGCTGGCTTGTACATGATATGGGTTTGGAAAGACCAATTTTATATCTAGATGTGTATTATTCCATTAAAATAATAGCGGTTACTAACCTGTAGTATTTGGGCAGAAAGACTGCAATTTAATGATTAATCTCACAAGAAAAACGGCAGGGAAGTGGTTGGTTTATTATGTACATATTACTTAGGATTTGGTGGTCCGATTGCCCAAGCCACTCGCATACTGAATTTGTGACATGTTACTGTAGAAAGTTCCTACCAGATAGACGAAAGAAAATATCGTAGTGAGGGGCGCAACATAACGGTGCGAGCAGATGACTGAAGAGGTACGCGTTGGAGGCTGTCGTGAGACAATTATTTGTAATCGGTGCGGGGTGCGGTGCGCGCACCTCCCTCCCAGTCGATCCGACGTTTTCAGAACGCGCGGTAGCGCGCTCTCGAACCGACTTAGGGCAATGGCACGCGAAATTGCCTTATATGGACGCTCGGTGATCGCCAGCACATCACATGTGTGAGACGGGGGGAGAGACGATCGCGAGACGTTGGACAGTTGACTCTCACCACAGGACGGAGAAAATTTGTACTCCCCCAAGCAGAAGCAGCCACCCAAGCACATTGCTGAGGTGATTTAAATACTAAGAATGCTCAAGAGTGTATCAAGAAATTCAGCTCTCGGGTCTATACCTCCCATCGTCGTCCCTTGCGATATTGAGTACTTTGAGTACTGAGTTCAGGAGTCAGGACTCTCGGATATGAAGAGCGAAGTGATCTTATCTATCTATCACGTGTCAAATATTACCATATATATACATAATTATGTCATCGCGCCAAATTCAGAAATTCATCTTCGTCAGTTTCGAAGATTTTTCTTATATCCCTCTTGTAGTTTTGTTCCCCCATCCGATTGCTGCATTTTTACAAAGGGACTTGGAAATTGGCCATAATTTGACGTGGGAATATCCACTGTGAGAGAGTGGTGGCCTCTAGCCCGAGCGCACCATAGCACGAGCACTGTCCTCGACGCCAGATCTGTCAATTCCCGATCGGATAATCCGACAGAGCATGGTCCTGACCACGTTTTGCGGGGGCTGTTGTCGTCGCATGCTGTCCTATACTCGGCCCGTTGCTTCCTTGCCTCACTTTGCCCTCGAACCCTTCCAGCTTTGTTTTTGCGCCGGCTTGGTCTTCACCTTCTATTTTAGTGCTTATTATGATTCCACCGAAGTTATAATCGATACTGAAACCGCCTGAGAATCGGGAAGCAGTAGTCAATGGCTGGACAATTTATATCCGAGTACATTAATATTGCACCTGTACATATATATAATCAGCTATGTATACCCAGGACACATAAAGCAAAGATGGGGCACTCCTATAACGTAGGTTTATAAATCCTCCTCGTTGTTCTGCACATACACAGCTGACTATCGGGAATGTCCAGCTACGTACAAGGCCATCTTCGAGAGCTCGCCTGAATAAAGTGTGTGGTGTGCTACACCTGTCGCTGTCATCCACCTCGATATCTCATGCCTAAACTAGTCCGTATTTGTCTATGGGTGTCATTTCCCTTCGTCGGGCAACCGGAGAATCCAAAGGTTTGCTTGTACCGGGACTGTCAAGAAACCTTTACCCTATTTGTCGGCATTTTATGAAGACGAACCGCCCTCAATATATAGCGCCCGTGTGGAGGTCGGCAAGAGCATCTTCCACATCTGTGGATTCATTGACTTGAATCTACCGCCCAACATATCAGTCAGCAGGGTGTATTTTGACTCGGAATGGCGGGGGGAGTTGACATTGTTTGAGAGGGGGAAGAGAGTCAAGTACTTGTCAACCCCAACTTCAAGACGCACACAGGACAAGGCTATCAATGCGTGAGCTGTCTATCATGAATCTAGAATTTTATCTGATTAACTCAAATGTATATTGCAGTTTTATTAAAACCGTTCTTGGCTCTCGGCTTCACGACACACCCATGCCTAAGCTTGTCAAAGTTGAACCCCTGGCAAGGCTATTGTAGCGGCCAATAACCGTTGTACCAACTTAGTACTGAGAAAAACCTATGAACTCGTTTTTCGAGCTATATGTAGCCAAACGAGATGACATGAAAGTGGCTGTAAATGGCTCAGGCTATGATTTGGCGCGTTTAAATTTGACAAAAAAGTGCACAGCCACTGGGTGAGCTGGCGCTGACTCTGCTTGTAACGCAGGTAGTCACTGTGAAGCCAACACAGTCCGTGCTTTTCTTTTTACACCGCATGGACAGAATTAATTTGTATACCAAGAAATTTAGCAGGAGGACTTTGCGATCGAATAAGATTAATTGCTGAGATATATATATGCCAATATTTAAGGTAGGCATCTACCTAGACACGTCGTTTGAGCGTTGCTCCCTCGTTTGGCCGTCCACTGTACACCTCGATTATGGGAGCTAAATGTCTTGAAAAGCTAGAGCGCCGTGACTCGCCTTCTAGATCTGACGACCGGCAAAGGTTTCTCACCTCAATAGATTTAGAGTATGCATAATATTGTGAACGGAGAACTCAAATTGTTGCCGTTTTTAGAGGTGGGTGACCTAGACAAGCTTGATTGTCGTGACGAATATGGTTAAAACTTAAGGCAAGGCCCAAAATTTTTGTGAGAGTTTTACAATGCTCGTACACGTCCAACGATTCATCCGTACGTCGGGATGTACCTGTTACTATTCTACCATAACCAGCGTCGGGCCATCCTGGCCGCATGCCATTGACTCCTTTACGCGAATGAGGTATCTGTATATATGTAAGCGGAAAACCCTCAGAAAAAGTCTAAGGAATATGGCTCTTACTGGCTGATTGCCCGGTTTTGAATCTCCAGCGAACCGACGGTCCGTGTCAGGAACGTGTTCCTCCTCCCGATAGAGAACAAGACTAACTCTCCCCGCCATGGCGCTTGTGGACAGATCTCTAACAAACTGACATTGATGTCGACAGCAGAGTCGAAATAGGAGATGAAGAGATACTGGAATTTCTGTATGAGCACTTTTGTTTTGAGTATCACTACGCCATTGAGGTTGGCAAAAGTTGTAGATAGGTCGATAAGTGGGAAAGCATTAGGCTCGTTCCGATTGAGTACAAGCTTATATTGCCTTAGCTTGCGCGAAGATCCCAATTGGGGGTAGTGGTATCCGCGACTCCGGATTATCTAAAGGATGCAGGTGAGTTTTAGGGGCCCAATACTAAGGAAATGCTGCTTACACTTATCGTCGAAGGTCGCGCCACTGATGTGTTCGTCGACCTGGTAGATCGCCGGATACTACGAACGAGCTATACGTGGATGGGTCAACCTTATTCTACGGGCAAAGGTGTTGTGATGTGAGCGCCTTCTACTTACCATTTAATGTCCAGCGAGTTGGGGTTGGCGTATCGATACCTTGATGAATTCAAGAGGGATGCCGGTTTATATCGCTTTTCAATAGACCAATGGGACTCACTGATAAATAATAAATAACACACCTAGATCTAGAACGGTTCTGGACGTTATGTAGATGTATATACCGTCCATATATTTACATGAAATTACACTAATACTCTTATACCCACGCATTAATGTTCTCCATGGCCGCCTTTTATAATTACTCGCGGCCAAGCTAGGGTAAGGCCTGTGATCAAGATTGCATTTTCTACCCCAGATCTCAAGGTCCAAGCGAAGAAGGAGGACGATGTAGTTTCCCCACACGCATAGCTTCCACGTTTAAGGGAGGTGAACGCATGCGCATGCCCGGCATGGCATGATTATTTGTGAGTTTCCGTTGGTTGATTACAAATTTGTGGATGTTTTGGCCCCCTTTGAAATCCTCGGTTTTATTCAGGCATGCCAGCCATAGCATCATTGCGCCAAACCATCGAGCTAGCTGTAATGCATACTACCGAGAAACCGACTCACTCGTTCTAATTTTGTAACCTCGCTGATTGGTAGGTGATGACTATGTAATAGGCCAAAGGGAAAGAATTGTGTAGCTCTCTGCACCAATAATGATCGTGCTGGATGGATCATGATAGGCTGTGCATACGAACACTGCTGAAATTTAGTTCTGCATGGCAGATGCCTAGATCTGTCGTCTCTGAGTAGCCCTGTTTATGAGTTGAGCAAGGTTCGTTTCAATTTGAATCTTCGATGGAACTGGTTGCAGTCGTATATACGTAGTTAGCTGAATTTAAAGAGCAATAAGAAAGGGTGAGTTTCGTGGTGTGTACCCTCCACTCGCAAGCCCTTGATGTCCGGTATACCGCAGTCGAGCTTCGAAGACCAAGGAGAGATTCCGCGCTTCCCCCCCATGGCCACCCCCCGAAAATTTACGCCTCCGGATGCACTGCAAGTACATGTCCCGCGGTCTATCACCAATATTAATGACTGACGGTGTGGCTAGAGTTACCCATCCAGATTTTTATGAGCAATGTTCTCACACTTCTAGATCTCAGTGGGTATGGAGCTTGTTGGGAAGTAAAATTAGATCGAGATTTAAGTTTAATAGATCTCCGATATATGGACTACTTCTTTAAACGGCCTATAGCTACCTAATCACATAGATTCGCATGAATGATGGTTGTCAATATACACTCCGATACAACGACGATATAAAGGCGGTTTCAAATCTATTATTATTGGATTTCTTTTTGGTTCCTCACCATCACCCATTGTGATTCTACATCTATGCCCTCGCGAAGGCAAAGTAACACCCGATCTGGGGACAGGAGCGACAGGAGCGCCAACGATCCTACCAATTCTCAAGGGTCTCAAGGGCCAAGTGATTTTGACGTTAGGTGTTAAGCAGCGTTCCACCAGTTGCGGGCGCTCAACGGCTTATTTCTTTAGAACAACGAGCCTCTCACTCGCGAGGGTTCGTCAAGAGAAGGATCGATCTTGCAGACACCTTCAAGGTGAGTTCTGCCGTCATTTAAATGGACATACTGTGTTAAAACATTGGCTCTAGAGCGACGGGACAGCATCAGCGCGAAGATCGACCAACTGCAGTGTCTGAAACGAGGTTGGTAATGTTTGATACTTTTGCGAAGGGACTAAAGATCATCTTTGAAATTGTATAGTCCATCCGGGTCCGATACTCCTCCGACTTCGAGAAGGCGGTCATTGAGATCAGCGGCCCAAACCGCTCCGCCAGAAGCGTTGCACGTCAGTTTTGATCAGAGCCAGTCTAGATCAGGACTTCACCGGGGTAGCCGAGGTTCTCAGCAAACAATGACCTCCGCAACGCAGGGAGGGGATTTACAACCTACCACTGGTGAGCCGCGGAACACCATAGGCCGCGCCACCAGACGTAGGTCGGAACAGCGAGCAGAACCTTCCGTTCGCCCCGTTGTCACAACACTCACGCCTCCGTTACCCGCACCAGTATCGCAACATGTTACGTCTTCAACACAAACGCTGCGCAGTGCCAGGTCGGCCAATATATCGTCAACCCTCAGGTAAGAATCTTGAGATGGGCCACACTTATAACTAATCGCCTGACAACCCTATTTTCCAGCCACCCACCCGAGTATTCAGAACCTATTTTGGGTGCGGGGTAAGGCATATCTATTAACGGCTTTGAATCCATCTTACTCTGAGCCTTAGGCGGTTACAGGTCTTGCGCCAGACCCAGCGACTATCGAGAAGCAATTCTGACACTTATGGTATGTCGGGCAACTTTCTTAAGCACTTGTCCCTAAAAGTTCCAATTAGAGGGTCCAATCCTCGTCATCTACTACGAAACTCATGAGAGGACAATGAAGGCCGCTGTCGCTAACGGTGAAAAAATGACGTGGACAGTGTCTCGTGCGTCCACAGCCCTTATTTCGTCGTACCTGGACATCCCTGGCTCGAGAATTGGTCACCTACATTTTCATCGCAACCTCGCCCGAGACGCTATGACCGTCTGGATGCTCGAACAGGACGGTTGGATTGAGCGTACATCATTTTATGCTCGTCCACTCCAAAACCCCGTACGACACCCATCTTACAGGGGCTTGATCTTATCGACATACGGCGACAACAGTTGGTGCCCAAACTTCGTCACCCAGGCCACCTATAAAAAACGTACTTACCCGGTTGCGATATCCAAATTGTTTAGACCATCCTCGTAAATGTGGCTGTCTTAAGCTTATATTCTTTCACTACATGTACATGCACTGCTGTATTTGAAGATCTTAGTACCGTTTTCCCGTACAATACAATCTCCTTCCAAGGGAAGTGAAACCTGATTTCGCTTGCCTGTCCCCGATTTTCATACCAGTTACCAGTACGTATACCTCCTTCGAAGCTGAGTCTGTTGACTGGCGGTGTAAGCCGCGTTATTGAAGCGGGCTTGGGGCAAGGTAGAGTCGAGGCCGGTCCAAATTTGGCTTATAGGCATCACATTGCCAGCTTCACGTTTCGGGGGAGAAAAAGGACAGGTGCGCATGCGGCATGTGTCAATGACTCCCAGAAAACAATTCCTGACATGAGGCATTCCCAGACTGTGCGACGAAGGGGGGTGTTGTTGACGACGGTGTACGGACAATGCAAGGCGACCGCATATGCCGCAACGCGCCATTACACCAGTGTCGTTCAGTTACCGGCACATATAGAGATCTAGAGCAGGCCGAGGTCTTTAAAATTGTTATATGCTAATTACCCAAAGCACACTGTAGATTATAGCATGGGAAACCGATATCGACACGGAGATGCGTGCGCAAATGCAGGGGTTCTGCTCAAGTAATTCAAAGCATCCAACCATTTGCAAGTCGAATTCTTTTGCTTCCCTAAGCACAACGACCGTGAATAATCTCTTGCTGCGTTGAAGAAGCGTCCATCGTATAATTCGAAGCAGGAGGTAGCCGGATGCTGGTTGCATTAATATCCAGATCCGAATATCCAGATCTGGCGCCGTTGATCTATACGCCTGATTGATGAGTACGCTTGCGTTCCAATCACGAGTATAAACCACTTGCGTCACTTTAGCTATTATAATTGCGTGCAAATCTGACGCTGATCAGACGTTGTTTCGATCCAGCCTTCTATATTCTTATATATTTGTCTCCTCTGGCATGGCTCGTGTTTAACTTAATTAGATCAACTTCTTGGACTATGGCTGCCCCAATAGCTGTCAAACTGTTAACGAGTAAAGTGATTTGTTTAGGCTTGTGTAACTGTGAAAGCAGCGTGAGCTGCATCTAGATCTCCACATCCGACGAGGTGTTCTCCGCAGCGACAAATGGAATCCGAGATGACCCTGGCAGGGTAGAGACATGGATCCCTAGCTTGCGTTATGTGTTTAATGTAGCTAAAGGCAGTAACGAACGGATGTTATGTTCTGGGAAACAAGAGACCGGCGAAAAACTTACGCTTCAATGGCAAACCTATGAATTTGGCTCCTGGCAGGCCCCATATTTGCCTTGAAGCTACCTTTACGGCCGCGCTCGAAGATAACCAGTTCCCCACGAAAAGGGATATCGGGAACAATGTCGGCTACGAGAGTGTTTGGGGATTTTGTCCTGTCTATATATCCTTTGATATCGAAACAATAACGGCCTAAGTTTACAGTGATGTCGTAAGGAATCCATCGACGAGGGAAGTCGTTGAGATCAAAGACTGGAAGGACATATATAAATGGGATGGGGAGATTTTCGCTTTTGATGACTTTGAATAACTGTAAGACGCGAGGTCCTGTTGGCGGGTAGTGTATCCCCAAGATCTCTGGCTAGAATATTCATTAATACATCTTCAAGACGGGAACGATGCCAGTGCTCAAGAGTTAAAATGTACAACGTACCAAATCTTTTTCGACTCCGTTCTCGCCTTCGCGCACTAATCCCTTTGCCGTGCTTATTGTGCATCTGGTTGAGCGGACCTAATTGGAGGAACATCCGGTTTGGTGAACGGCTGCGTCGTCAGGAGTCAAAAAAGATTCAGAAACTTACTGGTGGCATATCTTTCTAGAGTTAAGCTTGGGTTATGCCAACCAGGATAGAGCAGACTTCTGGGCACGTATGAACAACCCACAGAGCATATATATATGTGTGTGTACTTAGGTAATTGAATTACAAATTTAAATTCAGAACCAGTCATAATCATACTGAGACAGTCTAGACCTATAGCTGGAGGCCTGGCCATGGGTACTCCGGACATTTCCTTTCCTTATTTCTCTATTCAGTTATATTCTGTTAATTTTGTACTCAATTACACGGTCTTGGGCCAAGGTCTACATATACGTCTTTCTCACTGTCTTGGGACTGCGCTCCGAGGAGCCTGCATTTTTCACCGATCGCGGGCTTCTTTAAAAGCTGTGTGTCAGTCAAAGCAAGCGTGCGAGAATTGATCATCACTGGCTCAAGAGATCAAAATTCAAAGGGGTCGAAAGCTTTCACTTTCCAATTTACAGTAAGTGCGCATGCGCATGCGACGGAAGTTATAATTAGATTTAGGAATCGACTGTGGAAGTCAGAGATCGAATCCTAGATTTGTGAAAGCGCGTACTCTGGCCATATGGCGAATTCGAAAAGAATTGGAAGTGGAAGACGATCGGAGTTGAATAATGGTCGAAAGGGGACAAGGCAGAGAAATTTTCGAGGGATAGAATAATTGCAAGACAGCAGCTGCAGGTGCTCATCTGATAGATCACAAACATGGGCAAATCTTCTCGGAGAAAACCCAGACGCCACGGTCTCTTGCATTCGTAATGTTTTTGAGGTAGCTAAAGGTACTTCCCGATGTGCAGAACAAGCGGAGGTTCAAGTTGACTCTGATATTATGCCTTATCAACAGGTGGGGAGAGTCGCCCTACCGGAAACCGAGAGGAAATGGGTACGGGGACTCTCTGGCTCCAACATTAATGTCGCCGAATTTTCGTTGATCGTGAATACGAGGCCCAGTAGTTGGGTAGTGGAGGACCCAGATCTTTGGCGGGACATGTTTTTCAACAGGAGAACGTTCTGACCAGAGGACATACCACCGACAGAGCGGCCGCGACATTATGGGTCGTTTCGCGTGTGGTAGAACGAAGCTTACAGTGTCAGAGATTAATTAAGATCTAGAGTGCCATGATCAATCGAAATATCATCTTCGGCTCTAAGCATTCAGCGTTGTTCAACAAGGCAGGATCAATACCCGGAATCGACGACATCTGGATCTTATGTGGATGCGTAATTCACCACCCACGCGTACGGCTACAAGTTCTATGCACGCACCTTTGGATGGGGTGAAATTTATCGTGGCGTGAATACAGCTCCGCTTACCTACTCAGATCTAGGGGCACCGACTCTATGTCTATGATCTTCTGAAAAAGCCGCCAAATCTGAATATACAATCCGCTCAAAGCACGCCGGCGAGGATCGATTTGATCAGCTCCACTAGCTCAAAGGGATCAAGGAAGACGTCACCTTCCAAATTCGGCGAAGAAGTAAGCCTTGAAGTGCCGAATCGACTGCGGATTGAATTCTGCGCTCGAACACGGGGGCTTTGAATAGTAGTATTTTGCGACACCTTTGGTCATTTCTTGCAGTTGAAAAGGCGATCGCAGGATCCGACGACGCAAGTACTACTTGTAAATTACGAGACCCGATAGGGGATCGTTCTTGTACCGCAGTTCAGTTTTAGTTCTCACGGTTAAGTACCTGGGAGCCCATTATGGCAACGCAGTCGCACGTTCATTCTGTCACTCCATGCTTCCTCCTCTTTTCGTCTACATGGGACTGAAGTAGAAAATCGGTGTGTACAATGCTATTTCCATATTAGAACTTACAAAGTAATCATCTTACTTTCTCAACGAAACATGTGTCGATGGAAATTTCCACATTCCATCCCACGAGGAAATTGCGCTCCAAAGCTGACCTATCTTTTAAAGATAAAGAAAAGCCGGTCACATCCACTAGCGCAGCACAAATTTACCTCGCACGTTCTTGCGCACCGAGTATGAACAACCATGCAAACCGCTCTATGGGGCAAACAACGCATTTTAAGGCATGTACGAATCGTGCATAAAACAAAAGGTCAGCGGAACACAACTTGACCTAAACACTCAATTTCGTAGGTAATCGACACCACCGCAACCGCAGGAAATGCCAAGAAATCTCTAGAATTTTAGTTTCAATTGGGAGGACAAGAAGCTAATAGTACATTATCATTTAGGCGGTATATGTACGCAACATGAATTAAACTGACAGAAAATGACGCGTCTCTCCACGCTCTGCACCACATACAAGTCTTTGATACGGCACAGGTCCTTTGACCTAAGGATCCTCTTCAGCGACAATATATATGAAAAACAATACGGAAAGAAATATAGTTACTGGAAATCTGTACAGATTATTCATAAGCCCAGGCCGGCTTAGTCCTCGACCCCTCCAAAATACGATCACGCCTACTACCATCTATCACACTCCGACGACCTGGAGCGCTTGATATTCCAGGGGCTCCGATGGCGAAGGAAAGAGGGCGTTCCAAACCTCGGTACGAACGATACAGGCGACCTTGAACAATTGACAATAAGCATTCCATCAAGTCTCTTAAACACCACACATTTAACATACGAGTGACAAACGACCATTATAGATTCGGCATTTAACTTGAAGACCCCAAACGACGGCAAATGCTATTTACAACTTTCTATAGCTAAGTTTTCAAAACATCTGTTTGAATAGTCAGGATAAGATGTAGCATAGATACGAAAACAATGCGTACCCCGACCACATCCAAATCACTCTCACTAATTCGTCGGCTCCCATCCGCAAAAGTCTCGAGCCTCCCACTGAAATTGAGATGAAGAGAAAAGACTTGTTGCAGGAAGTTTCCGTCCTCACGGAATCCGAAGGCGGTAATGTGGGAGGGAGTTCCATGGTAGGAACCGGTGCTGAAATACCTTTAGCAAATGACCATAAAGTTAGAAAAGCGACGTACTACACAACGACCGTCCAATCATGGTCACCGAAGCGAGTAACGATTCTGTCCTCATTCTCCCAAATGGCGACAATGAACTCCCGAGCGGACCTATGGCGCAGCTTCTTCGAGTCGTCGCTGGTAAGCTCCCCGGGTCGGTAGAAGATTCGGAAACGCATATTCAACAGTCAAGAGGCAAGAGGCGGTGGCTGAGTTCGAGTTTGACTGAGAAGGAGTTGCGGTGAAGAGGATAAATTATTTCCAATGACACGCATAAAATGTTCACCAACTTTGGGACTCGCCAAAGTTCAAAGCAAGATAAGTCAACGTGCGTTGAAAAAAGGTTAAGAGACGAAGTTGACACGAAGTGCCCGAATTGGACGTACTTCCATCCACGGAAATTATTTTCACACGATACCAAATAAGCGCCCGAGCACTTCATTCTATCACACCGACTTCAGAGTCACAGTTCACTAACAATACAACTACGATGTATTTCCAAAAGGCTAATATATACCTACCATATCACTAACCGGGTCCTCTAGCTCCATTTAAATAATATACTACGCCAACACAAACTGCATGAATTTTCACGCTCCTTTCTTATCCCCACACCTTTTCGAATCTCCTTTCTTTCTACCACGTCTTTCCCCGAATTCAGTGACGCTACATAGCGTTACTGCTTTCTCCGTAAGTCAGATTCCATCTCCCTATTACACAGCTCCTTATTTTTGTTCCGAAGTACAGGAGTTGAAGTTGGCTTCTACACTCGCACGCTTTCCTGTAAGCGTGCTGTGTTCAGACTCGCCCTCCACCGCAGCCACCAAGAACTTCACGCCGGCCCCTGCTCTCGCGCACACTCTCATCTTAGTGTTTTGGCATGATCCTGTCCCGACCGAGCTCGTCATGGGTCATTTCCCATCCCTAAGCCTGCTAATAGTAGCAGCCCTATCACCGAGATCGCCAGCCATCAACTCCGAATATGCTTTCGTGCGCCAGTTTCCTCTCCTTTTCCCTACACGAGAACAATTATCATCGGCTTATCACATCATCACCCCAATACCAGCACTAAGAGTCCTCACACCGAGCCGCCTCGCTTGACCGGTGCAGTCACCTCCAATGTCTATTACGCCTATTCGCCGTTTCGCGCGGCGCTTGACGCCTGCCATACTGCGTATCAACTGCAATCTCAGTTCATTAAGTTTAGTGGTTTTGGGAATTGGGGTATGTGACTTGGCTTCCATTCGTCGACTTTCCGTACTGACATTGTTATCATTCCCTCTAAACGCATATATCCCAATGTACACGGTATTAGCCATCCCGAACTGGATTCGACGTCGATCGCGGTCATTGCCTGTGCTGTTGGCAATTCCTATATTCGATATATCCTCATGTAATATATCTAATGGCGGGGTAAGTATACGATGCGAACGCGCAGCATGAGTGTTAATTTTCAGGGTACATAAAGACCAGAGTTGGCTACTTCTCAATGGCAAAGAGCTTAGATATCAACGCCGGATTTATTTGGGTTCCAACTCGGTAGAAAAATTGAACCTCGGTGGCGACCTGGTTCGACCACCAAAATTTGACCCAGTAGACAAGATTCACAGACTGCTACGGCACTGTTCCGATTATGAAGACTCATTCTAAGAGACAACCCACATATGGATATAACTAAGAGATTAAATTTTGCCTTAAATTAATCCCAGGAAGGCTTCTACTGGCTTCTGTAAGAAAGCCTCGTTTTCGATAACAAAAGTCGGGTACTTATCATTCGAAGAGTTGCAAGTGCAAGGGATCCTGGTCTCTAGATCTCTTGGCCATGGACCAGATCCATAGCTGACATTTCCCATATGAACTAACTGACCCTCTATGTCCAATTTCTCCCGTACCTCAGACATGCTTGTTAATCATGAGAAGGTCCTAGATCTGGTGGAAATGAATTCCAACAGATCTACTCTGCTTCACGAGCGGCGCTGACCACAGCATCTCCACTCAAACCGAAAGTATATGATTTCCAATTTCGCTATTTAGCCCATACGCAAACGATCCTGTTCATGGGCGCCATATTTTTTGCCATTCACTGCTGGCGACGTTTAATTTGAGCTCCCTCTCATACTCATGATCAGCGTGGATCAGATCCTGCTAAATCATTGTTTCAATACCCATCATATCGCGCTAGATCTAGATCACCTATCAGTATGCGTGTATAATGATCTAGCGCGATCTGATCCACTGGTTACTGAGGAAAGCTATGGTATGAAAATATGCTGAACAGGATCATTTGCACCTACGTCCCTGAGCCTTGCAGATTTTGCTTGTAAAAATCGTTTGCCATTCATATACCTGTTCAGAGGACTTTTTATTACGACCGACAAGCAAAATCCAGAAAAAGGATGTCGAGTGCTGCACGACGGGGACGCCGAACTCAAAAAATTGCTATGAGAAGGTTAGAATTTGGCGCGGAACACAACGGTTGGCCATGGAGATGCACTCAGTAGGCGCAATATTTCGGGTTCGCTTTATTGCCTAGAGTGAGGTCCTTTACCGGCAACTTGCACATCGAGGGTCACTCAAAAATATCGAATTCGAATAGTTGGATTCGATAGAGGGCAAATATATTTACGAACGAAATAAACAAATTCAACGTCATAATTAACAGTGTTGAACGCAAACTGGATTACACGAAAAGAAAATTTAAACGATCACGAATATTGTTGCTGAATGACTGAGAAGATGACAGGTACTACAGTGTAAACGGGGTCTAAAGCGCTAGATGATCTCTTTCAGTTGCTTTGGGCGTCGTCGGCGGGCGTTCCGCTGAGGATAAGCCCGAGGCGATGTGATGACGCACTCAAGCGTCCCGTAGCTCCGAATCCATGTTTACTTGTTGACCGCTAGGATCAGCAGAGCTAGAAGTATCGTCCTCGATGATAATCAATCTGTAATACTTCGATGCTTGCTCATCCACATAAGTTTGGAGATCTTCTACTGTCGTAGTGAGATCGTCTTGTGGATTCTCCAAAATGCGCGTAATAGTGTGATTGATTTTATCAAGGGCCATCCACAGCTCTTTCATTGGCGTTTGTGCTGGAGGTGAAACAATACCAGCATCAAAATCTAATTTAACCGGCAATTGCTTGCTCACCTTCTATGTCCATTCCCGATATAATATTAGAAGCGGTTTTTTCTTCTTTCTCGGCTACAAATCTGTCGTCTAGATAGTGTATTGGGGTGTTAGGACCTCACAGGTAACGGACTATGATAGGAACCCACATTCATGCTGTTCCTGGTCCACGATACCCATCTGCTTGTCCTCGGAATCGCAAGAGTCTACCGGAATTTGGGTCGACTTCTCAATTGACAACGCACCAGTTGTTTCAACGCCCTGGTTCACCATTAGAAGGGGTCGGTTATCGAGTTGCTTCATATGCTCGAGTACAACTTTGAGGTTCTCGATGGCTTCCTTGGCGATCATAGTTTTCTGAATCACCGCCTCCAGCGCCCGATAAGATTCCTCGTATTTAGTTTGCGCCATTGACAGTTGTTGTGACAAAGACTGGACGTGGTTTTGTAGGATATAAACCATCGTGTGCGGGGTCGGAGCAATTGAAGGTGCAAATGACAGAGTTGGCAGAGACATCGACGCTTCCTGTAGATGTGCATCCACGGGAAGGAGTTGTGACGAACTAGGGACTGTAGAGGAACGAGCGTTCAAATTCATTTTGATTACAGACTCGTGCAGGATGCCCCGTACATGTAGCTATCACACCGGTCGTGATCGGGAACGCCGAACTCGCTATTGTGGGAAGAGCAGGATCAACAGTATATCGATCCACTTGTGATCGATGTGATCCGTGAATTCAAACAAGTCGGGAAACTAGCACGTGATTTAATTAACCGTTTCCAACGTTGAAGAGCGTTGAAGTAGATGATCGTCTAAATAGCCTCTGCCAAGTGCTCGGCCGCGATCTTGGACAAGTGCTGACACAAAGTCATTTGCGATGACAGCCAGTGGTCCTCAATTCCGTACCGTCGCGTCGTAAACAGGTCATCCTGGATTATGATTGTATGCGCACCTGACCTGATCAGAATACAAAAGCGCTAGCGCTTCGCAATTGGTAGCTCTGATCAGAGAATTTCAAAGTTAGACTAGATGATATAGGCGATTTTTACCCTAATACCCTAGAAAGCTCCACCTATACATTCCAACCAAAGATTTACTAGGAGTTGGATCGTGAATTTAAAGTATGCGTTTCGTTTTTGATGTCATAGTGAAGTGACCGCAGCCTGGAGATTATACAACTTGAGGCGATATACATATTAGAAAGGTTGATTGGATGATTATTTCTGCGGCGTCAATCCGCATGGATTTCACCTTCTACCTCAGGGAGGTATGCATCATCTGTCCAGTCGTCGATGTCTATAGGGTTGAAGCTCCCCGAGAGAAGTTGGCGACCAGGGTTCACATGAATAAATCTGGTAGCGAAATCATGTTCAGTTGTGCGGGAGAAAACCGCAGAAAATTACATACTCGATAGGTCCAAAAACATACTTATTAGTGTTCATCTCCTCGCTGACGTCGTAGAATGAGGCCGGGCTTGGACAGCTCTTTATACGTTAAAGGGTTAGATTGAGATAATGAAGGTGGGCACATATTTACCTCGCAAAACGTGCCATACAGAAGTTTGAATAGGCTTGTACTGGCTACTACGGCATGGCGGTGGAGACAACGGCCGTCTCTCGCCAGATGCTCAGGTTCTAGTAAATTAAAAGTGTAAAATATCCATTTAATGCAAATTGATGGAGGGCTACCTGCCATTCATTTTTGTGTCCTGAAAAGGGGGCCTTTAGTATAAGAGATGGTGGTAAAATCCATCGTACTTACGATGCGTTGTATCAGGTTTCCAATGGTTATAGCATCCCAGGCTTGACCGTATGGCACACCCGTCCAAACGAGGTCATAATCGTTTTCCTCTAATTGGTGTTCCTCAAGAGGAGTGCGTCTCAAGACAATAAAGCGATCATTCGTGGGTTCTCCCAAACGCAAAGAATGTGGTGGGAGGTATTTGTAGAACTTGGGATCCTCTGACATTTTTTCCAGGACGAGGAGCCGTGCAAGGCCGTTGGGGAAAACTGTGAGCTCTCGATGATATACCTGATAAAATAGATTGGAAACATGTCTCCTTTTGATTAAAATACCGACGACGCACCGCCGCTTCGTCTATGCGCCCGCGATGGAGGGAGGGTAGAAGAATTTCAAAACCCCTACGGGCATATTTGGACAGTCGAGACTCGTAAGACGGTGACCGACGTGAGAGGTCAATAGTGTTGCATCTCCGGATGCAAGCAGCGATACCGCGAGGGTTAGTCCAGACCTTGTTTCCTAAACACCGGCATTAGAAAAAAAGTAAACAGCAATCGGTAGCTAGGGCGTTCACCGTCGAAGGCAAAGCAAGCCGCATCGATATCAAATCCGGCCAATACCTCAGCTGGGGAATGATATAACCGTAGAATAATCTGGAGAGGTCGATAAGGAAAGAGGGCTTAGGAGGATAAATCAGCCAGAAAACAAACCAAAAAACCTACTCACTATGAATTGAAATTGTATTGGCCTTACGGACATACACAATGTCCCAACGCACAGTCCTTCTGATGGCGCTGGTTATCGAGATGATTAAGGACAATGCCTACCGTACAGAAAGTGAGAATGACATAATGCAGAGTCCAAAATAGAACCAGTACCTCCTGGACGGTGTTTCCACACAGAAACAAGTCTATGTCTGATGTTGTATAATGTTTTTGATAATGCATGTTGATTTCGTATCCCGATGTATCCTCGTTCTTCCCCAAGTTTGGATCTGGAAACGGGAGCATACAGGCCTGCACTGAACCCCCTGCAGCAATTATACCAGACCAATTTATGTTAGCGAGGATGCCATGAGTAAATATCTCCCAATTTCTTTTGAATGTAGAGATGTCAGGAACAATGGCCTCTCTGCCGCGGGGAGTGTTGGCGACGAACAAGCGGTTCTCACGTGGGATGAGTGGTGGAGCGACATAGTCCTCGAATGTGCGGGCCCTCAACAAGTTGATAAAGAATTGAGGAGACGCTCTGAATGACTCCATTGTTGCGAAAATATCGATCAGACCCACATGTGGGTCTGCCAATAGAGGGCTATTAGGCGACGTGGCAAACAATCGGCGAAGGTTATTCTCTTCGTTTAGACAACTTTGAAGAAGGTTTTCTGGTAGCCTTGACCGCCCATCTAGCTGGTTAAGTGCAGAAAGGAAGACGTAGACAGTATCCTCGATTGTGGACATCCTTTACGCGGTGAATTGATGGAAAACCCATAATTGTAACTCGATATATAAAGGAAAAGACACACCCATTTCACATTTTCTGATTAGCTGAAGAGAAAACCTGGCCAGAATAACAAAAGACGCGTATACGCGTACGGGAGATCTAGATTGAACTGCTGGCGAGGCATGTACAACCAATATGCTCATTCCGGAATCTCCGAGAAAAGGGCAGCGCCTTGAAATTAACACCGTACTCGGTAATGATTCATGTCTCTTGGAAGATTCTTTTTTCGTACTCTCAATGCTACGTACTCCCAATTCAGAGCCGACACTGCTTCGACCACCAAAAGTTTTCCCCAACCCCACAAATTTCTCATGATTCAGTTGGCTGTATTGGGGCGGAATTGATCCGATCAAGCTTCTGAAAGACAACTCAAAGGGATCAGGCTTACTGAGAGCCCCGAGGTACCAAATAAGTCCGCCTTCCTTCTCAAATCAGGATAGCCGAGCCAAGAAGACTTCGAGAAGCATACTAAGATTTGGCTATCTATGATGGACTCGCAAAATCTCTGGAAAAACACCAAATTCGAAGTCGCCAAATGGATAGTCAACACTTAACACTCCAATAACTTGTCAGAGTGCAGAGCGGTCCCGATCATCTTTCAATTGAATGACAAGAATCCTCTGCAGGGCCCGGGTAGTCTAGAGCTGCCTCGTTTTAAGATGCAACATTGTGGTAAAGGCCGAATGCGCTTTAAGAATCTTCTCGACGAACTGAAAGTCGAATGCTAGCACCAGAACATTCACAAGACGGGATGTGCGCCGCCGTGTATCTCCTAATTGCGGCGGTATTGGTAGCGCTTCCCCGAGGACTACCCCACGTCACAACTCAAACACAAGACTGTCTCAAAACCTCCAATTGTAAGCAGGCGGATCTTTATTTACGTCAAAAAATATTTCCGGTTATAATTACTTACGCAGGAAGGGACGCTAAATAGAAATAGGATAGCTGTCTGGTTTCAACTCATGATCACTTCGGCCTAGCGTTCAACCACCGTGGTTAAATAATGTCGTGTCTTTGATTCTGTGTCATTATCGACCTTTTGGCCCCTAATTCTGAAGTTGTCAAACTAGTCGGAACGGCCGCTGGATGTGCTGGTGATGTCGTCCAAACTTATGCCTTTATATTTTGACGAAGACTTTTGGAGTAGTCTGGGTTCTGTATATCCATAGGTTTAATTCTAATTCGCGTTTGTATAAACGAAAAAAAAAGTCTATATCTAACACACATATACGCCGGTTCTTCTGTCCGCAGTCGACCAGGAAAAAAAGGCAAATCAAGGCTAATTAAGGCCCTCCAAAACTGAGCTACCATGGGACATTCGAAGTTACTCAAGCTTTCCAGGTGATCATGATCGGCATTGCGATTACACCTGCGATATGTCTTTGCAGTTGTAACGGGTTTGTCATATATAGATCTAGAGGATTGTGATTCTAGGGACGCGTTGAGACCGCAGTTCGCTGCTTTTTAGAGAGAAAAACATGCATACAAACGTCTTCATGATCATGACTGGTTGACTTCCGAATTCCGAATGTGGTAGAGTAAATCTAGCGGCCCTTGCTCACTTTGCTCAAGAACTTTATCCCAGAAACGAGGCGCATCTGGACGCACATGTACATATGGTTCCGGGTGATTCTCACAGGATTATGCAGACGTTTCTAGAATTGTAAATCCTGAACTCATGTAACTCGGCCCAAATAGATGGGCCCAGTTGGAAGGAACGATTAGCCGTAAATAAGACCAATCGCCGTGCGCATGCAAAGCTGTTTAGTTGCACAATTTATAATGAAGCGGATTCAATTTATACCTACCGAGTCGATGAGTTCGCTTCTTTGACAGATAATTATAACTTCTCGCTTATTTCGGAAGGGATATCTCTTTGAAAATTTGATTCCTTTGAGCTGGCAAAAACGATCGGATCTGTCATGCATGCACATGCTTTTTTCTTCATACTAAAAACCCCGTCAATCCTTTTCTCGCCGGTGCCCATTCTCAGGTGTTAAAACACGAGGTGAAGCAGAAACTAAAAATTAATTAGCTCATTCACGATCTATGGCCACGAGTTATCTCTAAGTATTACTAACAACTCGACTTCTATCCTTGCAATCAGAAGAGGACCTTTTTGTAATATCGCACCAGATCTAGGCATTGTCTACACTGATGAGTGCAACGGCCCGACAGGACCGTGTTCCATGCGGTGCACGCTTTAGACGCCCACGCTTTGACATCTCGAGTTTCCTATTTTGTATCCATCGCCTTGCGACTGGAGTTCTCGCCGAACACGCTTTGAACCTGCGTCATCCAAAAATCTGAGCTCACATTTAATTGGAGAAGTTATCTATATAGACTTGTGGCACTTGTAGATAGTTCCCAGTGGCGTTTGGATTGCACTTGTCTGGGATTAAAGCTGCTTGACGCATGTATGAGTGCTCCAGATGCGACTAAAGAGCGGTGCTAGACTGGATTCTCTAAGCGATGAGAAAATAGATGTCATTTAAATTCAAAACTGGGACCCAATATAAGATTTGGTAGTCTTAACCCGCGGGTCCATGGTACACCAATGCCAGATCATCAGGCTACCGAAGTTTAAATCGGCATTGACATCGTAAATCTAGAAAGACTAGTACTAATTATGGATGATTGTGATACTTCATTCATACCTCCTGAGCCCGCCATATTGACCGCTGACCACAGGGCCCAAGCCGCTAGATAAAAAGTGAAGAATATATGTAGTTTAGGTATATATTCCGTTCCTCTCTATCCGCCGCCAGATCACAAGTTCAATGGGGTTGCCGGCCGGGAGAGGATCATCGTAAATTCAAATAACGATGAAGAGCAGTACTTGCCGTGCGGGCAGAGCTGGAGCCAGTGCTCGCTGCCAATCACTGGACTTGGTTTACGGGCTAGAGCAAGCGCGGCATGTTTAGGCTCGTCCTACGTATACAGAGTCTTTATGATTATAATGAGTGCTAGATCTTTGATTGTACTGTTATCAAGGTGCACCGGTACCAGAAACTCTGGTTGGTGTTTTAACGCGGGTACATTGGCTGTACATAGTTTACAAAGCTACATTAGTATTGTCTCCAGTGGGATACAGGCGCGGTGCTTTTCCAGCGCTAAATCTGTGGAGGTGGACAGTTTTCACCTACAGGTCGCAATTGTCTGGCATCAGTAGGAGGACCCACATCTCTTGCGCACACCGGCTAGGAGTATATCTTCGAGGATGTCGAATATTATATACTTTATTTATACCTACATTTATGGACATATTGTAGTCTCCTGTACCCTCAAACAGAGTACCAATGTCTTGAGTCAGGTATTCGAGTCATTGAGCGTCAACATCAGCATGCCACAAAGTACAACTATGGAGCTTTCGCTCCGATTGTGCGCGGAACAAAGGAGTCTGCCCCTATTCAAGTAGGCACTATCTTCAGCATACGATCGAGGGCAGCTCTAATGATAGGTCTACGCACAAATTACCTTCTAAAATATCTCTTCCTATTCCTTCATTCCGGATGCGACCCCTCACTAATTACTTTTATTCTTTTATCCACATGTCGATCTCGAGGAAATTTTCCTTCCTCATCCTTATTCCACCGTAAATTTGACAGAGAAAATTCCCCAGCTAGTATATATGGTATAAATGGCCTGTGGTATCTACGTATTTTTTTGGTTATCGTAATCCACCATCCCAAGACCATTTGGCTATAAACGTTCAGCGCAACTGGCAACATGTATAACGAGCTACCCCACTGCTTGAACATTATTTAGGACGTAGTTGACGGAGTCACTACCGTTCCATTTTGTCTTTATACTCCATAACCCTTTCCTATCCGTACACTACGGATGACCTTCACAACTTCCGCAGCTCAGATCTAAGTAATGTATCTGGCGAGGTGCGTTTGAGGGATGAGCCGACTGGCTGCTGAGAGTCGGTCTGTGCATTGAGGTCGCCGACAGCTATTAGCGGCTTAAAAATGGCGCTTTCCCTGTGACAACAAGCTATGGCTGCTTCCATCTGCACCTGACGGTCAACATCAGTCCACAATGTCGATTTTTAGGTGCTGGGATGGCCCGGAGAAGCGAGAGGCGGAAGCACAGGCAGACCGCCCTGCTCATCAGAGGCAGGAACATGATTGGCTTCGCCAGATGACTTTGTTCCACTTCTTCATTTGATTCTCCGTTACATTTGGAAGTCGACTTTGAAGAGGGCAAAGTAAAGTATGTATTGTGATCATGAAGTATTATTACAAGGAGCAAAAATGTTTTTTAGTAACCCTACAACCGAATTTTTTTCCTTTTTACGACGTGAAAATAGAAGCTTGAAATTCTCTAAGAACTCGAAATAAATCAAGTTAGAAGTTATTGACATGCCAGGCGCGTTCCAAGCGTTCTCCTCCGTTTAGTGTTTAGTCCAGGGATCTAAAGTCGATGTCTGTAATGTTCCAATCCTTCTTGTACCCAGGTCGAGTCTTTGTTGTCCAACTCCCTGTTCTGGTAGTCCGGTTTTGAGCTTGGGTTCAGTGGGTGGAATAGATGCATTCTCGCTAAGTAGAATCCGTCGTGTCGAAATAGATGCGCAGTCCAATGGTACATTTTTTCGCTCTTCGACGTGTAGAAACAGTCCGACCTGTACATGGCATTCGAAAGCGATGCAGGCTATATTGCTGTCGTAGGGACAAGTTAAGTCCAGTGTTCGGTCGAACGAACGACCAGATTCTTACTATTGATGCTCAAACGCCTAGGGTCATAGCGAAGAGATCTCTTACATGTGCCGACGACC
This sequence comes from Galerina marginata, assembly GCA_023014335.1. NCBI lineage: Eukaryota > Fungi > Basidiomycota > Agaricomycetes > Agaricales > Galerinaceae > Galerina > Galerina marginata. The sequence continues at coordinate 752,750 of JAECYW010000025.1, read as the reverse complement.
ATTTTACTGCCCGCCTTTTCAGCGGTGTCGCCAACGAATATCTTGGAGGTATTCACGCCTTTCCGCGTGGCTCGACTTGTACGCCGACTTTTCAGCAACGAAATTTAGAGAGCGACCGGAAATGGAGGAAGCGGGATTTCCTCAGCAGCTTTGAGCTAGCGCTGCGCACGACTTGCACTAACTAGCGCAAACATCAGCGCAGATCGCTCCGACTTAATTAAGGTCATAGACAATAAGGAATCTGATTCAAAATTTGGGACTTATGTTTAAAATAAGCGTATATACTCGAGTACCAGGCTTTCCTCACAGATGGGACCTCATTACAAATTCCTACCGGTTAAAGCGGATAACGTCCACTTTGATTTCCACACATAATGTGTACACACCCCACAATGACTTGTGTACCACCGTTAACCTGCGTCTGCCCACCTGAACAATCTAAGCTCTGAACCTGAGAATCTGAACCTGCTGGATCCGAGTCTAGGATCACAGACGAACAAAGGGGAGTGGAGCTGTCCGGCTGTCCAATGCCACCGCTTTCTGATTTGCTAGGCGCAGTCTCAACCACCTACATGTCTCCTTGTTTATCCCGGTATTGACCTTGACATTAAACTACAACTTCGATACCTCTCCCTGTAGCAACAATAACCCACCGAAATAGGTTTCTAGCTCGTTTTCATAACGAAACGGCACTGCTTTAGGCATCAGGTTCCGGGATACAATCACATTTTCGCCAGTTCACAGACGCAATCATATTTTCATCGTCTCGCGAGTTCACACGAACTAGCGTTGTGCGCCAGTTCACAGAAACAATTTCATCGGCTCGCGAGTTCACACGAACTAGCGCTGGACGCCAGGTTGCAATCTCACACAGAAACAATCACATTTTCATCGATTCGCAAGTTCACACGAACTAGCGCTGTGCGCCAGTTCACAGAAACAATTTCATCGGCTCGAGCCTGCTGAGGCGCAGGGGACCGTCAATCACGTGAATGTTCAATTGGGCCTCTGGCTTCCGTCGTCAACGTTGACTGCCCCTGTGTTTGCCCTCGCATCATTGCCTGGTACCACTTTCTGAGCCGTTCTCGACGACAAGGAGCGTCTCTGCGTCGGGAAGACTATCACGCCAAGTTTACAGCTGCCGAACAAACCAACATTCCAGTCGCCGACCTCAATGTGCTCATCGTCATGGCGCCGTTGAGGGTAGCTGGGTGTGTGCTTAAATCTTCTTAGTTGGAGTAGAAAGTAGAAATTAAGAAAGAAAAAGACCCGCCAACGATGTTATATATATCTTAGGGTAAATAGTTGAAATTGAACATGAGAAAAAGATACTTGCCAATGTTTTTACAGGCCTACGTCAGGTTGGATTGGGTGAGTGCTGAAGCTTGAAGCTGAAGCGCTGAAGTGAGATGTCAAAGCGAGTGAGTGTGTGAAATGGAGGAAGCGATTTCCTCAATTTCACACAAGGGTGAACGAAATCGCAATCAGCAGGATGGAAGGCATAGCCTCTATTCATTGTTGGTTTTATTTAACAGACACTACTCAAGTATTAACAGACGCTACTCAGGTATGCAAGCTGGCTCGCTGATCCGCCTGACATTCCTTGCATGCGTTGGCCTAGGGTCACAAATTGGTGGTGCCGCAGTTGCAAAACAACAGGGGGCTAAGGTCGCGGGAGACTTGTTGACTAGGATTGAGTCACAGACGCTTGGGCGGGCGTGGACCTGGCAGTCTCAAATCGTCACCATAACAGGCAAGCATACTGGGCGAAAGGTCGTGAAATGCTTGATGCATGATCGTCAGGTTGTGAATGGGTTCCAAAAGTGTGATGCGATGAGTGGGCGATGCTGTATTGCCGCTGGAGGTGGCGCTAGCAGTGCTGGTGCTGGTGGTGCCATTTCCCGTCCGTCCCTTCGCCTTGACAAGCGAGGTATGGGAACCGACGCTGGTCGAGAACCCGATGACCTCCATCCCGTCCCTCTCCTTCATTTTCCCTTCTTCCTGCACTTCGTCGACCACTTCTTTACCCGCCCCAACCTTCTCCTTCCCCTCATCCGAAACCCCATCAGCGCTAGAACCAACACCCGTCAACCTCCCACCGACCTCCACATCTCCTTCACCCTCGCTGTCCGTCCCCAAAGCCGAGCTGACGCCGAGCGGCGAAGCCTGCACGCTCTTCGACAGATCCATCTCCTCGCGTCATTTCTTCTTCCGGGTACGAAGTCGCGCAGGGAGAGCTTCACTTTCGTCGGAGCTGTCGCTTTTGCCTGAGGGAAAATGTAAAGTACTGATTGAATTTTGCCCTTTGCAAAATCATTGTCAAGATTCAAACAACGTGCATTGAATTTTGCACCCCCGGGCCCGTCAAAATAGTTCGGCCGCGGCAGTGTAACAGTTTGATTGGGGTTGTACCAAGAATCTAGAGCCGCGACCTTGAAGGATTGTCCATCCACACTATTAATATGGCAGCTGTTCAGGGTTTGGTTTCGCAGCGCCATTGGAAAAGAAATTTGAAATGCCGATGATCCTCCTATCCCCGCCACAGACAGAGATCCCATTAAGTCAAAGTCTTTTAAAATCCAGAATCCGACGTAACACACGCGACAGATCAAACTACCAAATTTCCACTCCATTAGGCGAGGAGAGCGTCCCCAATATCCTTTATTTGAAATTAAATATCCAGGAACTACGTATACTGCTCAGGAAGAGAGGGAACGGCTATTCTATGATATACGGTTCTGCGCCATTAAGATTGTCGAAGGAAAAAATCTTTTCCTACAAAGTACGCCGACTGTGTTCTCCATACAGCCAAAAAAAAGATTATCTCATAGGCGAAGCAGGCTAACAAGAGGAGAAGTACACCTATAGAACATATCATACATTAAACGACGAAATCCATCCCATAAATTCAGCAAGTCTCCAATGACTTTCTACCAAGATCTAACTTCAAGTACCACTACATCTGTAATCCTTTCGGCTCCTCAGTGAAAATAGAAACTTCAAACTCTTAAGAACTCAAAGAATCAAATAAAAAGGTATTAACATACCGGGCGTATTCCTTAGGGCATCCTCTGTTCCGTCCGTACGCCTCAACCTTCCGATGACATGAGCCAATCCCCTTTGTACCCAGGGGGATTTCTTCCTGTCCAACTTCCTATCCTGGAATTCTGGCGTGTCGTTCGGGTTCAAAGGGTGGTATATGTGCATGCCCCCAAGGTAGTACCCATCGGGTCGATGTAGTCGGGCCGTCCAGTGGTGGTGGCCTTTTCTCGCTGTATCCGACGGATGGAAATCGGAGCTGCATACGGGTGAGCGAGACTCAAAAAGCTAACGGAAATGCTCACCAAACGACCACGGTTGAATTCTGTACGGCGTTCCAGCCATAAGTGTCGACCAAATCGTCCCATAAAAACGCCATAGCGCGCTGAACAATGAGCTCCATTTGACCCCGACCGTGTCCATCTGGATAGCAGGTATCCAGCCATGCGAGCGTGTAATCCATTTCAGGGAGGGAAGAGTCGGATTGCATCATGGGAGGAGTTGGATTGGAAAGGCGTAGTCGTTGTTGGTGGATGAGTTGTGAGTGACGGATTAGGCGAGAACGTTATTGACTTCAATGGTTCAATAAGTCTCTCAATACTATTAAAGATATACCAAAATTGATTACTTGAAAACCATATCACCCTGTTATTCACCTAAATCAACTAGTTATTCTAAAATTACAGGCGCCAAAAAACTAACGCCGGTGTATCTAAAAATAGCTTGAACAAATCCACGTGGTGTTATTTCATCATGATTATTCAACGCGGTGCTCTAAATAATGATGCTCACTGTAACATATTGACGATATACGGTCGACGAAACGTGGCCTGCCCGGTGCGGGACCAGAAGGTAGCTAACGCTTACATTGAAAGAGATCTCACGGCTTACCTAGAAATAAAGCAACGATGACTAACTTATAGGCGTAATCGGTTTCGGTTCACGGTCTACAGCCATATCGGTGAGATGTGGATCCATGTAGGCGTAGGTACGTGTGTACAAAGAGGGAGAAATACTAGCAGATGGTGAGTAGAATCTATCTTAGGCAGATGTGGTTATGAACCAGCAGGGGAAGCCTTAATGTTCGCAGGAACAACTCCCTGGAGATGGTTCACATACACTGGAAGCGTTCACTGGTACTACTAATTACAGACATTGCCGCTAGAATGAGTGTGGTGCGATTTTAATAAACGGGTGTGACTACTATAGCAAAGTGCTGTACACGATATGTTTTATTTTAGATTATGTCTTTGCCCCGGTTAAAGTTGCTCTCATTGATTCGCGTCCTCGCCCAAAGCCACGCCCACTTGGAAAGAAAGGCGGGAAAGCGTGGAAAACCTAGTACTCGAGTATATACGCTTGTTTTAAACATAAGTCCCAAATTTGAATTAAATTCCTTATTGTCTATGACCTTAATTAAGTCGGAGCGATCTGCGCTGATGTTTGCGCTAGTTAGTGCAAGTACTAGTCGTGCGCAGCGCTAGCTCAACTCATACGCTAGCTTGCACAAGCACGCAACCTGCCACGCAAATTTTCCAGGGCCCGTCGGTATTCATCTACCTGGTTTCACCTCCGATGCTAACGCGGTCTTTGCGAAGTCAATTCTGAATAGAATGACAAACGAGATGTAGAGTTTTTCGACTGTTTGATGGTTTGGGGACACCTGGAAATTAAAATTGAAGAGGACAAGCGAGAAGCATCAAGGCCTTTTCCCTCTTTGTTTATGTTTAGACAGAACGAGTGAGAGTATTTTGGGGAAGTACCGACGAGAACACCTGCCTCAAAATATCTCGAGTTCCTTCCTGGTGTTGATTTTAGGCGCTGATTTCAGATTGGATATTTAATGACGGTGTTTTCATTCAGAGAAATAGTTTAAATGGAATATCTACAGGTCTTAAAGCATAATTATTCTATGACGGTTCTGACCCAATGCATGCATTTCCTGGATTTTATTTCAACTGGGTTGTCGTTCACTTGAAGTAAGAATCGCCATGTTATGCTTTTGTAATTCAGAGTTTTCTACCCTATTAAGCTGTAGTGATTCGGACTTGACGATAGTCGCAGCCTGCGTGTAAAGAGCTCTCTACCATCCTCTAGAGCACTGGGTCGACGAGCTTAATTTTCTAGCATGCTCGCCGGGCCGTTAAAGATGCCGAAAACGCCAAAAGGTCGGATCAGCAGCTATTGATCTTGCCAAAGTGTTGCCTTTGGCTATGTCCACCATCGACAAACCATCGACCGCCTTCCACTCTTTCCTTACCCATTTCCTCCTCTAGATCTCAAGACCGGTACCTCAGCATTTTTTTAAGTGTTTATAATTTAATCCCATTTTATTGCTGATTATTCATCCTATTAGGTTTTATACCGCACAAACGTCTTGTGCCGCGTTGCGAGCCCCTCAGATTGAGCGCTGTGGGCCAACGCCCCGAAGCTTTTGGGTAGGCAAAAGGATGACGAGACGAGACCCTGGAGTAGGAAACCAGCGCGGTGCGTCGCGAAACGAGTCCTAATTCGACTTGTTTTGCTTATCTCCTTTCCTCACCCCTTCATCCGCTGACCGCCCATCCACATCGCCATCCACGACCACCAGCCCTGACCGCCGCTGCCCTCTGCGTCGTCCCACCCCAACGGCAAACAGGACGAGGGGGATTCATGGAGAGGGATATCCGCACTGTGCGTCGCGAACGAGTCGTAATTCGACTCGTTTGACATATCTCCTCTCCTCACCCTTCATCCGCTGATTGCCTACCCACAGCTCCATCTGCGACCACCAGCCATGGCCGCCGCTGCTCTTGCACCTTCCGCCTCCGACGCCGCCATCCTTCCATGTCGCATTTTTTACACCACGCCTACATTACACAGCACTGCGACCAGTGACAGTGGGCGGCAAGTTACAACACCAAAGCAAGAGACCTAAGAAGACGACGAAGACACGTACCTGCGTCTAGACGAAAACGATCCAGCAAAACGTCTCGCTTGCGTCGCCCATGCCTGAAGGCAAGGTAAAAACCAAGCAACATTCCTGAATGCCTCCCACCCCCGCGCACCTCCTCCATCGACGTCTTCTCCCTTCCCTCCCGCCCCGCGACGCACCCGCGGCTCGGGCGAAAGCACACTGACCTTCCATTTCATTTCTTCCTCCTCTTCGTCTCCCCTGTCTGCGCCATAAGTCGCTCATCGGCCCCCCCCCCTCTCTATACAGGACCATACTCCGCCTGCTCATTGTCCTCATTTCTTACCTCCATGCTTTTATCCGCCTGCTCACGTTGGTGTTTCCCAGATCGCTAGCAGCGCCGACGAGCGTGCCGGTGACGATTTACTTTGTGGGCACCATTAGATTTAGACTAGTACTTCACGAGAATTCAGCGCATGCGCAAGAACTAGCTAAGAGCGCGCATGGCAGTCGAATTATTTTAAATCCTAGCATTCTTGCTCATTGAAATTTGAGACTAAGTTTAGCGGGATGACTATCAAATGCCTAGGTAACGTGATCCGTTCAATGTTTTCTTTGAACATATTAAGATACTTATCATCTGGGGAAGTTTCAAATTTGTCCACCTTTTAATCTCCTGTAGATCTTGCCGATTGGATGACCGGAAATATTCGGAATTATACCACGATCTATGGGCAATTTGTTACGAGGTTATTTTGAGATCATATTCTCACTTTATTAGCCTTCCTTACGTCGTTAAAAATTCGAGGTTATCTCAAATCAGTCCACAATTTTGCGTCGGAAAAAAGTTCGTTAAGTTTGAAAAAAAAAATATATATATATTCACAATTTCAACATTGAATTATGTGTTGAAAGACCAATCATCTAGTTACAATTTATTTACATTTTGATCATGAAACAAATAGGCAATTGCCCGCAGTGTGACCTACCTCAACCTCAGTTATGGATCCTTTACTCCGACCAGAAGATACATCGCTAGATGCAACGTATTTATCACGATACCTACATGTAGTACATCCATTCTACGCTGAATGACCATCTTTTACCATCTTTCCTTCGTCTTTAAGGTCCATTCTGAAGACATGGATTGGCCATTGACCCCAAGGGGAATTCATCATAGTTGATCCCTTGTAATCAAATCCCAGCCCAGTGTAAACACGAATCTGATCAGCCGGTTTCAGTCAGTCACCGTACATACAATTTAATCCCAAATGGTTATTCACATTTTCGTCGCTGGTAGTGCAGGTTGCAAGGAATTCTCCGGCTTTGGCAGCCTAGAATATTTTCATTAGCCTGTAATGGAGAAACCTATGAAACGCGCATTGGTAGGCATTGACATCACCTTTTCCAGAACCAGACCGATAAGTGCACGTAGGACGCCTTTTCTATGGTAGTCGCGGCGAATCATCGCCATATGCAACCACCAGGAATCCGTTTTTCCCTGTTCAAATACGGTAGTTAGTGCGAGGGCGGGCACATTGGCCTCCTTCGTTTACCGTAGGCCCTAGCAAGCTTGCGACGAAAGAAGGGAACTCTGCGACATACTGAGGTAATATCAGGCCGAATTCTGAAGGCTAAGACATGAAAGTATTACCGTCGTTTTGAAGTAGTTTTCAGCTTCACTCGAAAGCTTAGACATGAATTCATAGAAACCGAGTCTTTTCTGGTCCTCCCTAGGAATTCCACCATCTGGGTCAGTTCGAGATCTTGCAAGTCACGGAAGATTGACAATAACGAACGTGCTGAACATCTCCTGTCCAGGAGGCATCCACATGGTATAACCGATTAATTCGCCCTCCTCGTTGGAAGCCTCGTAATATTCCCCGGAATGCACACCAGCGCGTAAAAGTGCCAAGGCCTCGAATTTCATCAGAGATACGTCGCCTCCTGCAAGGCTGACGGCACCGAGATCTGTTCGTAATTGCAGACTCATGGGAACGATTTTTTCTGAAGGAGAACGTACTTGTTTTCATAAGATCGGTGAAAATTTCTGCAGCCTCGTCTAGACGGTCCGCTTTTCAAATATTCTAAGTGCATAGGGTTCAAAGATGGCGAGAATGCATCCTTACCACTTGGCTCCTCGACTCTTTGAAAAGAGAGAGAAGTGGCCATGGTCACCTACTAGGTTGCGCAGTCTAGCTAGAGAGGAATTTCAGTTATGTACGTTGTGAATGACAGTCACTAAATGGCTACTTGCAAAGGTCGCATAGAAGTCAAACTCTTGGGATGTTGACCACAAGTCACCGGATTCCCGGAGTCACCGTATCAGGTCACTCCCGAACGTCAGAAGCGCATGTACAGGAATGAGGTAAGAAGGATCGGAGTTAACACTCCTAAAGATATCTTGGGTCGTGAAACAAAAGAGATGGGATAGTCTGGACGAATTTGGATGAGATATATATTCGGAGCCCACGCCTTTCGAAGCAAACTGGTGCTCGAGGTCCTTGTGAACAATGATGAAACCCACCGACTGTGGCTTCGCCTTCGAAGACAGATACCAGATGGGCACTTCCGACGTCGAATTTATCACCTAAAATAGGTGGGCAGAGTCAATCAAGCAACCGAAATGGAAAAGCTTCCAAGTTCCAATATATTTCTTCAACTCGGCGTCCATCCCCACTCCAATTCAAACACCTTGCAATGCAGAGCAAAGGAGAAGGGCGGCGACTCCAGCTCCTCGCAGTCGCTTTACTGCTGGCTGCGTCCTTCTACTTGACGTGGTCATTGATCAAGCTCTCCGATGACGTGAGGGTACTGATTAAACTGAAGGCGCACCCAAGGAGACGCCATATAGTCAAGCCGCTGGAGTCATATTGTGAGCCGCTCGGCTTTTATCCTTGAGTAGTTTTAACGAGCTCCTCCTATAGCTTTCATTGGAAGCGACCATCCGAAGCGACTTCCCATAGAGCAGAAGCTAGTGAAGCTGGCCGTCGAGGAAAGTGTGCACTATGACCTCGTGGCTCCCGAGGCAGAGTCAGAATGGCTGTGGACGGCATCGGTCGGCGATGGTCACGTCCGCATTAGCAAGGAGGAACGCATGTTCGCGGTGGCGATGTTTCACGAGCTGCATTGCCTGCGCGCAATGCGCAACGCGATAGAAAAAGGTTGGAGTACGATCCCAAAAGCAAGACAGCACCATATTCTGCATTGCTATAATTACCTCCGGCAATGGACTCTCTGCGCTGCAGACGCCACGCTCGAACCTGGCGATTTCACCACGAGGAATTTTACCGCACAACGAGTTGGGGCAACGCATACGTGTGTCGACTGGATACCGTCCTACGAGATGGTGAAAGAAAAATGGATGGAGTGGGATCGTTTCCGAATAGACCATGATATACCAGTTCATGACGATGTCACCTAGTCTCTGTATATTTATCAAAAACCCCAGTCTACAATTTGGGATCTGGACGAGCTCACCGATCGAAGACAGGCTTGTAACAGGCTTAGTAGGAGAATCTGAGATCATGATTTTGAAGTTTTGAGCTAGTTAATAGTGAGGTTTCGTGTCTTCTAATCACCCTGTTCGATACGAAGAACCAGCCATCAGCAAGAGCAGCCTCGGCGGCAAGTTGGTGGCACCCTGTCATGACCAATTTCCGAGTCTGAAATTTTTAAATAATTTTGTGCCTTCCTCAACCAGTCACATGATCAAATTTTAGCGCTCAAGGCTGCTCAGAGTCAAGGTTACAGTGACGACCGATCTTACGAAAGTACTAGTCAGACGATGTTGTAAGTAGTCGCTCGCCTATATTAAAAATATATCCGGAAGCAGAGGGTAAGACGATGCCCACGACCTCACCACCAACTGTTCTTCGTCATCCTTCCTTCGCAAACCCACTGCCGTACCATCAGTTCGGGCGTAGAATCTGCAGAATTTGAAGAAATTTAGTATTGGAGCGTTTAAAAGGGGCCGTACTACGTAGATAACGGTTATTGGTTCTTGTTGATTCAATTCACTTCCTGTGGACGATTGGTCTTAGTAGGTTTTGCCCGGATTCCTATCTCAACTTTCTGTCGGCGTGTAAGAGGCGTCTGTATCCAGGTGTACCTAATTTTTATTTCACTAGCGTTAATCATGGAAACCAAAAAGAAACCTGAGTGACAGACTTACGAGTTTTTTTTTTGCAAATTTCTCGAGTAGAAGTCCAATCTCATCCAGAGTTTGGACGTAGGTTGCGTGGACAGTGTGCATCCGTTTCAAAAGCTGAAGAATATTCCCATCGCACTCGGCGACCTCCTTGTGAATAAGTTGGGCCTGCTTCCCAATTATATCCAAGATCTTTTCTCTTTCAGGAGAATCCAAAAGATTCCTAACTACCCCAGATTCTCCCCATAAAGTCGGATATAACAATGGCACCGTTCTGTCCCGCGGCGTGCAGTGAAAGCACCATAACTTTTGCCCATGTTTAAATGCCGCCGCCGAGTCAGAGAAGTCTATGGCATCGAAATCTTTGTCCATGGTGCACAAAAGTTGTAGAAATCGCATGTACCGCAATACTTTTGATTCATCGACACCCAATAAATAGCCGTATGCCAAGCACGACACGTTGATGCCTTTTCAAGAAGTGGATTCAGAAGACCCAACACATAACCGGTCACGTATGAAAGACGAAAAGGAACGGCGACGCACAGAAAATGATAATAAAACCAGTATCGAGCTTAAGAAATGGTTCGCGATTGAATTCGTCGAGGGCTTGAATAAGTCGACTATCCTCTTTTGGCTGCACGTGGATTTGGCGGCGGAATTGCGGAAGTAAAGGACGCTGGGTTGGCAAAGAAAACCGACGCCATGTCAGCATGGAGAAACCAAGGCGTATGTAACGCAAGCGTGGTCCAAGAGGCATCGAGAAAAGCTGTTTTTTACTTGTGAGGTGTATTGAATGTCCGAGTGGCGAGCAACATTATTGACATCAAATGTCGGAGTGTATTCTGTCCTTTGAAACCCAGAAAAGCCGACCTGCCACGCATTCATTATGCCGGTTCATGCCAATAAACCACACTCGCTCAAGTGGGTAACATGGGATGAGACGTCATTTCGCAATCTCGCATAGTGGTAACAGAGTACGAGTAGGGACGATTTAAAAATATCTACTCAACCTCAAGGATGGGCTTTCAATGGAAGTCGTTGAATAACCAGAAGAAAACAACAATGAAAAGTTCGTACTGAGTGTGCAACCTTCGCAGCAGAAGCTATTTCACGTAATAAAGCCTCCAGAGAGGTCACAGATTCACGATAGGCTTTTTGAATGCGATAAAAGGCATGCTCGTTGGGGCGGTACTTGATTCGTTTGACGTCTTTCAGGGCTTCGTGTACATCCCGTGCCAACTTCTGTAGAATGGTATGTGCCATTTCCTTCCCGTCAGAGTCCAGAAGCACAGCAACTAATCCAGAGTCTCCGTCTCCTAGAGTGAACTGAAAAGATATATCGTGTCGATCCAGTGGGAATGCGCAGAACTGCTTTTGAAGGTGTTGCAGAGTGGCGACAGGATCGGAAAGGTCGACCGAAAGAAATTCCTCGTCGATAATTTGAGAGAATACCAAGAACTGCTTGATATCCGACTTTAAATCGTCCTGATAACCTAAGTTGAACAAGGCAACACTCCCATATTCTGCAATAAATCTTGTGAGTGGCTTCGTCGTACCAAGTAACAAAGACAAAACACCCACTGCCTATAGCGAACGATCCCAAAAAAAATCCTCCATAGCAAAACAGAATTTTAGCGATGGCATATAGCACTATTTGAGACTTTGCTGACTGAGGTGGAGGTGGAGAAAAAAAACCACGACGTTGAAGTGGTCGTAGCCTCGGAGTGACGAATACAGGAAGGCTTTTGGTCATGAACTGGCGCGTGAATGAATCACGGCGCAAGAGGTGGTAAGCGCGGTACATTGCCAAAGCCTCAAACAATATCCGCGACCGCGAAGAGGCTCCTTATAAAACAAGAAAGAACACGTCCCAGCCGAGTGCATGACGCGTCAACTGTTGATGGACATTCTCACGAGGGTACATCTTCCATCTATGGATTACAGCAACTTGCGGTACTTAGGGCGCGTGTTGAAATTTTTTCCAAATGCGGCGAATTTGATGGATTTTGGTTGATTTTGAGTATTCGTAGAATAACGTCGTCAATTCTCATTCGTTTACAATAAAAATGGAACCATTGGATTTGCGTTGTAAATGCGCATCGGACAGTGTCAAATATGTAATGAAAAAGTGAATTTTGAGCGACCTTTTGGGTGAAGGTCAGTATTGAAGTATTCCAACAACTTTGCGTAGTTTTCGCGCATACCGGCTGCTAAAACTGTACATACCCATGTCAAATCAGTATGGATGCATTATTTACACTGAAATACATTGAAAAAACGAAACAGGAAGCGCATTATGTGGTTGAGTTGGAAGTGCCTCTGGAGGCCACCAAAGCCTAAAAACGGTGGAGCAAACTACCCTCATATACCTGTCCTCCCACCGAATTCCGTAACGGATATTTATTTGAATACTCTACTGGATATCTTCTAGAAAATTTTGGGACTTATCAGCTAGGTTTGAGCGAGTTATAAATCGAGACTTTCACCCCACATCAGCAGGAGTACGACGTCAATCTCTGCAATTCTACATCCATATCTGCTCTTTATTTTACCCCAGTTAAATCCCAAATTTCAATGTGAATCTAGGCATATCAATTTTATTGAGAATGAATGAGATTTGGTAGAGCTATGAGGTGGGTGTAATTCCATATCAAAACCGGCTTCAAGCCACTTTCCGTGCCTCAGCTGTCTGGACTTCCTTCCTCCAAAATTTGGCACCTTCCGGTAGAGGCATTAAATGCAAGCCTATTGAGCACTATATTGAGAGGTTTGAACACGATTTGAACGTATACTCTCAACAACATCGGGCTGCATCATTTTATGAGCCTCAAAACTGAGTTTCCCTCAGTAAGTCGGTCAATTTTCGCTTTTTCATTGCATATTTTACACTGTCCGATGCGCATTTACAACGCGAATCCAGTGGTTCTATTTTCATCGTAAACAAATGAGAACTGACGACGCTGTCCTACGAATACTCAAAATGAACCAAAATCCATCAAATTCGCCGCATTTGGAAAAAAAATTCAACACGCGCCCTAAGTACCGCAAGTTGCTGTAATTTGCGGTCGTGGCCAATAAGTTCCTAAACTCACCATGGTTGGATGGGTTTCATTTCGAGCAATTTTGAGGTAAACTTTGATGTGAACCCAAAATTTGAGATCGCCAGTCCTTAAAACAAAACCACGCGCTGGACCAGAAAATAGATGCGAATGCCTGGATAGTGAATTACAATTGCAATTAATTGATATTAAGTAGCGTAGAAACGAAATAACAGTCTATCTAAAACCGACGACGTAAGTGAGACTATCAGTGTATAATTGACAATGGACTCACAATGGCGCCGCGCCCAAACCGATCAAACAATCGGTATCTATCCTAATGACTCATAATCCTTGAGTACTGCTCCTGGATCCTTCCTCGAGTGATCACGGATTAACTGAAAAGTGTATTTCGAGTCGCTGTCGTCGTCGTCGTCGTCAGCATCTTGCACAAGGTCGATTAGGCCATCCAACGCGTCCCGCATCACAAGGAGTATAAAATTCGCCGTGCTCGAAATAGACTCCTGGTTAAGCTCCTGGAAGGCATTATGGATTTGTTCTGAAGCCGTTCGCATGATTCGGTGGGCCTCCGCTTCTGGATTTTTCTCGCCTCCAAGCTTCATAAGGCGCGTTAAATCCTTGAAGAGGTCATCCACTTCATCTGCCGGTATACGAGAGAAGGATTGGTACAGCTTTTTGAAGTACGATAACGTCGCTAGGGAGTCATCGAGGTTAACGGTGTTGTATTCCATGTCCGCTTGCTGTATGTATATCATGCTGGCCAATAGGCCAAGTGCAACCTCGCTGTCTTCGACTATGTCGTACGTTGTCAGCAAGGTGAGCACGTTAAACAGGATGAGAGCACCTAGGAATGATATTTAGAGTGAGATATTGCAATATCTCACTCTAAAGAAACGTACCAAAAGCTGCCCCCACCAACCGCGAACGTGGTTTTCCATCCGGTCTAAACCTAATTTTGGCTAGCAAGCCGACTCCCCGGGGCTGCTTAGCTTGGAGCCTCTGCGCTGATACATGTAACGAGCGTTTTGATTTCTGTAGACCTCGCTGTGGAATGGTAGCTGGTCGTCGAAAGACTGCCCTCCAGGCGAGCATGGATTAAGGAGAAGTGAGAGCTGTAGTTGACACAGTTCGTGGAATACCTGAATTGAGTACGTAATATATGCAATGCTAAGTCCTTGGTACTCAGTCTAAGCTCTTCATATTTTGTATTGCACTAGAGAGTAGAATGAAAACCCTTGTATTCTCAGGAACCGACTAGAAACAAGGCGCTGCTGTATTGTAAGAAGACCTCCTCGACTTCTCCCGATTTCATTCCAAACCAATAGAGAAAAGAAAACAATCACGGCCTGCAACCAGTGTCTGCAAAACGCATCAAGCGTAACCGTCCTGAAGAATAATTACTATTAGGGATCGATTAGAAAGCAGTCCTTCCTGAGAACATGACTACGAGTCAGCAAAATGAACGCCAAGAAAGGAGAGAAGCGTACCAAAGACCCTTGAGGACTGGCGCCTGGCCTTCTTGCCTTTAGCTTCGGCTGTGGGCAGATCGTCAGCTGTTCCAGGTACAGCAGTGCTAGCTTTTTTGTGGGCGGCGGCACCCTCTTTGGCGACGGCGCCTTCCTTAGCAGTCCCCTCCGTGGCGGCGGTACCCTCAGCAGCATCTCCTTCCTTAGCAACGCCACCCTCAGCAGCGGCGCCGTCCTTGGCGGCAGTACCCTCTGTGGCAGCACCCTTTTTGGCGGCAGTACCTTCGGCGGCGGCACCCTCTTTGGCAGCGGTATCTTCAGCGGCAGCTCCTTCCGTCGCAGCGGTACCCTCGGCGGCAGCACCCTTGTTCGCAGCAGCAGCTTTCTTGGCAGCTTTCTTGGCAGCTTTCTTGCCCTTCTTGGTCGCAGCGCTGGTAGCAGTGGCCTCGGCAGCAACGGTAACAGTCTAGGACCATGATTAGTTTAAAGATATCATAGAATCAAAAAAATATCTTACGACAGGAGGTGGGCATGTGCCTTCGTTGGCCTAAAGAACGTTACGCGGTTGTGATTAGAGTATGCCTTCGAAAAAAGGAATGCAAACGCTTACCGCAGCCTTAGTAGCCTCGCCAGCGGCAGCCGTTTCAGTAGCCGCAGCGCCTTCCTGGGTAGCTTCCGCACCCTCAGCCGCTGCGGTTTCGGTAGCCTTAGCCTCACCGCCCTCAGCCGCGGCAGTTTCAGTAGCCTCGCCACCCTCCGCAGCAGCAGTTTCGGTCGCCTTACCGCCTTCAGCCGCTGCAGTTTCTGTAGCCTCACCACCTTCAGCAGCAGCAGTTTCGGCCGCCTTATCAACCTCAGCCGCTGCAGTCTCGGTGGCTTCGGCGGCGCCTTTGCCTTCAGTAGCACCAGACTCCTTGCCCGCATCTGCACCTCCGCAAGACTCGACCATCTTGGTGCCAGCAGCGATTGTTTTCTCGAGCTTAGCCTGAGCGCCCTTGACGAGCGTCGCCATTATGGCGGAAGAACTATTCAAAACGAATGAGTTACAGATAATGAGATAATGTGTCATGAACTCACGGCTTGGTCGCAGCGAGAGCGTCCTTGGCGTTGGTGAGGCCCATAGAGACTGACTTGAAAGTCTCAGCGGAAGGGGTGGTACCGGCATTGACTGCCTTAGAGACAGTGGAGACGCCAGCGAGGGTTTCCTTCAGTCCAGTCTGTGCAGCCGAAAGGGAAGAAAGAATCGCGGAGTTGCTAGGTTGAAATGGTCAGAAGGGTCTCAATCATGACGCAGAACATACCGGCCAGCTGTAGCTGCGAGCACGAGCGCATCGTTCGTGGCTTGCACGTCCGCAACGACTTGGTGTCCTGCTGCAGCACAGCCTGCAGGTACCTCGGACTTGGCCTCCACGGCGGAAGCCTTGGATTTATTGCGAGCATGAAGAGGCGCTAAAAGAAAACGAGCTAAATCTGGAAAATGCTAGACAAAATTAGGGCGAAGACATACCTGCGTTTGCTTGGAGCGCGCAAGCCAAGACGAGAACCGACAGTAAGGAGCTTGCCAAACGAGCCATTTAGAAGATGCAATTTGAAAAGATGCGAATTAAACGGAAAAAAATGGAATGAACGCGGGGAATGAAACTATGCAGGAGAAGCGAGGTCGACTCAGAAAGACACCAGGTCAATGGAAAAAAGACAAAGCCAGGTCGGTTAGAGAAAGGGAAGGGAATAAGAATCATCTCTGACATGCCTGAGGTTTTATACCCCCTCGTCGTGGTGTACGACCCTTCCTTGGCGCAAGCACAAGCCTGTCGAGATGACGATGAGATTTACGAGAGGCTCAAGACCTTTGATCGGTTAAGCCAAGAAATCAATGAAGAAGGAACAACAGAACGTGGGGCGATACAAATTTTCGCGAGCGTCCCCGACGTTGTGGAGTGCACAGCAGATGTACCGAGGTGAAGTATCACAAAATCAATCGCAAAGTACCCTGGGCAGAAAGGCTAGGAATGAAGACAAGGAGGACTTAGGGCCTAAAATTTTGGCTCTTGAGGCCAGAGACTTGAAAGGTCCTGGATTTGTTGTCGGGACGTGCGAGGCGCATGCTGGTGAGCATGGATTTTGAACCTAGGAAGATGGTACCCCTAAATGACCAATCTCATAGATAGTCTTGGAAAGTGTTGGCCATGACGAATGAGATGTTGAGAACCGACGAATTCGGTCAACTACAGATCGTTGAAGGGTTACTGCAAGCTTATAGAATTACAATTTCCTTGATAAGACAACCCTTGGCTGCTTGGCGGGTTCGAATTGGGGTGCAGAATGTTCCAAGCCCAGTAACATGGCGACAGACATCCGTTGAGCGCCTAGACATATTCCAGCACAATCCCTCGCACAGACAAAGACCTAAGAAGGTGGTGGAAACGTCTTGGTTGCATATGAGAAAGGTCTGATTCAGAAGAGCAAAAATATCACAGCGCAACAAGCAGCGCAAATCCGAACATTAGATTCGACTCTAGTCGAACCGACTAGAACGTGTACAGAGGTGGGCCGGTTAAGTCGTATCGGCACAATAAAAAAATGTTATTGATCGCAGACGGCTTCGCCGCCTGCTCTTGTTCGCCTGGGCCCTGGTGGCAGGCGGACGCTTGGGAGGCTTGCTACATCATCCCACGGGGGGGTCATTTTGATCTTTGTGGGTCACGTGTGGTTAAGGAATTTGGGATCACCTGTACAAAAGGGGGCAAGCCCCCCAATGACTACAGTATTTGACCGGTCCTTTGTACGGAAAAAATGTATTGAGCTAGTTAAACAACCAATAAGTATATTTCCCAAAATATTTTTTCATAGCATATTAGATACACATCTTGAGCACTCTTGTACCAATTTTCGAAGGAATCAGTGCTGGTAGGATGAAGATATTCGAGGCGCGAGACGACATGTTGAAAAACCGGCAAATCGGCTCCTTTGTACACCGGACCTCATCACAAATTTGTAATCAATCAACTCAATTGGGCAATAGCCGCGATGATTACGTACTGACCTGTCATCCCACTTTTCCTCCCTCCGACGGTAGTTTGTGATTTTCTTCACGAGTTCTCGGTGTATTTGCTTAATTTTTTAAGTGGGCAGTTCAGGTAGTTTATGGGAGTGTTCTGAATATAATTTAACTGGTGTTCAGGCTTTAATATGGCATGCAAAAATGAGAAATACATATTTGATGAAAATGACCAAATCAGGTGTTTTTGACGTCATATCTTTCACACCATCCCTCCCCCGTAAATTCGCTGTTTCGAAGACGTGTAAAGAGTATTTCTACGAGTCAGAACATTTTTTATTGCATTTATAGCTGTTTCCATTGAGGAAAGTTGCAGTGTACAAAGGACCCATGGTGTACAAAGGACCGGTCAAATACTGTACAACCGGTTGCATATTGACTTACGCTGACTCTTCAATTTCTGTCAGTAAAGGGAGGGGGAACAACCGCAAGCTGTGCTTGCCAAAATAGTTGCCTGTGACCATCAGCGATTTGTAATAAAGCACGTGCCATTGAGGTCACGTAACGCACCGCGTGGTCGAGGACGGAGCTGCTCCAAGTTCCGCTCTGGACTTTTACAACCTCCGGTCCCACCTTGACCGAAAATGAAGTCATACATTCTGCACACCCACCTCAAATAATCCACGAAATATTGCACTGGAAGCTCTAGCGGACTCTCACAACGCTCCCAGTGGCAACGTCGAAGATATGTTTTTAGATCTGAATCGTGGTAAAAAAAAATTCCAGATGCTAAAGACAAGTTTAGAATAACAAAAGTGGACCACACAATCGGAATTCTTTCAAGTCCGTGATCCAAGGCTTGAAAGGCGTGGATAGAGTCAAACCTTGCCTCGAGTTCTTTATTATGCCATTCGGCGCCGTCTGCGTCATAAGAGCGCTCTGTCTCTCCAATTGACTAGAACCACGCTTTCGATACCCCAAATACCCTTTCTCTGCATCTGTCACTGAGGTCGACAGTCAGTGGCTCGTACACTGGCCAGATACCTCCCCTCACACTCGTTTATTGTTTATCTGCTCATCAACCTGTCCACTCCTTTCATCTGTAGTTATATTTTCGTTTTTTGTTTTTCATCCTATTACAAACCCATCATGGAACTGGAAAATGGATCGGCACCTCATCTAACCCGGGATACGCGCTCATCTGGATCTCTACCATCTTCTCGGGCTATAATTGCTTCTCCTCCACCACCAACTCACTCTCGACGGAGGACCGTTAGAACTCGGCGGAAACGCTCGTCCGAGCTGGCCGTCTCTGCTGCGCGGGATACCTCAACGGAACAAGAAAATAAACGAGTCACTCACCACCGTACTAGCTCTGTCGAAACTATCCGCACGCGATCCTCCAAACCGAAAAAATCCACCGATGTGTTGGGACATGAAACGACTCATTTGAGTATTACCTGCGCCGGCGCCACTAAACAAAAATCCAAATCCTTTCCTCCTTCTTCCATCATCCTTTCTGGGCTTCGAGCGATCAAGTCTTGCACACAAGAATCACGCAAGCCTCGCAGCGAGAAAACTGTCAAGAAACCTGACAGCGTCCCTTTGTCCAGGTCCCCTCCCGCCATCCTCAATGTAGGCCACGCCGACGTCGCTATCGGAATCGCGACGCACACGACAGCCTACCTATCTATTGACGTCTCGGATGACCTATCCCGGTGGGACATGGATTACATACCAACTATTCCGTCGCTTCACAGCCCGCCCGACAGCCCAGGTGATAACACCCATCGTCCTGCTAATTCTAACCAGCCTCCATCTAATTCCAACCCTTTCTCAACACCGATCGACGACGATGCTCTCCTTGAAAACGACATTCCTTTTCCATTGAACCGACACTCCCGAGTTGTCCTCGAGAATATGGGCGTTAAGAAGTCAAAGACCCTTGCCCAAGCCCGCAGCATCAACGCTGGTGGGACTCTTAACCGTCAAGCTCTCTTCCCGAGGATCGAGACGCCACCCACTTCGTGCGACCAAACCCAGAGGGGGAGTACGCTCCCTGGTCTTCCTCATCCCCTTCCATTACGCACGCTTTGTCAGAATACGGACCCTGTTCATCCTTACGGCAGTTCGTCACCTCGAGTCTTCATTCAACCACGTCGTACCCCGGAGCCGAAAGTGTCATCTGGACCATCGCCTTCAAGACGAGACGCTTGGGGCTGTTTTCATCTCGCCGCGGCTGACCTGGATCTATCGATTGTCTTTCCACAAACTTCCCATTTCGAAATATGGGATATGGGTGACAAGTACGTCTTCTGTATATTAATACCTATAGTACACAGCATGCTGACCTCTCTTTATTCATTTCCATCGTCGACAGTGCCCACATAGCTTGTCCTGCTATGCTATGTTTGATGGCGAAAGACGCTCAGGCTTATTCTGGGAAGCCACTCGCCACGCCTGACGTATCCCTCATCGATATTCGGTGCGAAGACCTCCCTTTACCCTCTCCCATGGCCAAGTACAACCCAAAGGACGAGTACGCCACGTTCTACATGGGCGCCAAGACTGGAACCGCGACCGACGACCTCATTAGCAATCCCAGTCCAAAGTCAAATGTACTCGGCTCGCAAAGCATCTCTCTCGAGGGTAAATGGGTAAGGACATACGCCCGACCGGGCGTTGAAGGCAGTGAACATTCGCGCGTCCTGCGTCGTGGAGACATGTACCAAATCCCATGGGAAGGGACCAGCGCCACTGGTGCACGGGGATGGTACCTCAAGTTCTGGGTGCCCATACCTACTCGCCTGTTTGAGAAGCGCGAGACTCGGTCGTTTAACATTCACGCGAGGGTCTGGATGATGGGTGATGAACAGCGGGCTCTCTCACTCGACGAGAACAAAGATGGGAAGGCTTTTCCTTTACTTACTGACTCAGAGATGACCGTATCTCATCTGAGAAAGGAGAGAGAGATGGAGCGGTGGTGTTGACGCCGCATGGTAGGAGATTATTTCTTTACTCCGCCTAGGTGACTGCCCCCCCCCAGTCATTGGTTCATTTTCGTTTTCTAAAAGTTTTTACTTGACATTATCATTATCTAACATACAACAAACCTTACCCTCATTCAATGTATTACCGGAGTAGACCTCCCGCATTTTGTATCGTAGTGTTGTTTGTAACATTATCATATACCTCACTGTATTAGTTACCGCATTACATTAACATTTAAATAATCGCTTGGCCCCTGGTCAGCCTCCATGTCCCTAATTCCAATGACGAAACAGGATATACCTTCCAATCTACCGCCGATAAACATAAGTGCCCATGTGGACATGAACGGGAATTGGACACCACCTATTCATCGGAGGATAGATTTAAATTTTGCCAGCGCTCTTACTACACGCAGATCAGAAAGTATAAAAATATTCGAGAGGAATTGCCAAGGTAATACCTTCGATTTAATGATAGGCTTCGGAGGATACTATCAACAGGCCGGTACCTCCATGAAAATATACCCGGAAACCGGGAAAGCTATGCATTCAAGTCGGCATTTGGACTTGGGAGTTGTCTCCCAAATCGACATGTAATTAGTAAGGATCCACAATCAGAATCACCGTTTCAGCGCCCATTATGACATCGAAGCAGAAGACAAGGGCGGAATTCTGTCGAACTTCTTGGGAGGAAAACGCTGGCAGTTCGTGGCAGCAAAGGTAAAAAAAGTGACGACAGTTCATCATATCTTGTGGACCAATGGCGAGGAACATGTGAAATTTGTTTCTTCTGCCTAGGGTCCCACACAAGAATAAATGAGAAGGAAAGTAAGTATTCCTCACAAAAGATAGAAATAAATCGGGGAATTTTTGCCTCCGTTACTTTTCCGTCAAGAAGTTATACTTAAATCCTCATCCAAAAGCATACGCACTTAAAAAATACAAGGGCTCATATATGCGCTCATGACCTAATTCCAAAACTCTTCTGATGCAACACATAAGTTGGATTCCATTATACACTGGATGTCCTGATTTTTTGAAATCTAGAAATAGATTGGTGATAAGATAAGATGAGATATGTGACAAGGGCTTCGTGTGACTTTTAATTTATTTTTTCTGACCACAACCATCCACAACCTGACCGGCCTGACAACGCAACATATTGTAAATGACGGTCTAATTCCTACTATTCAAACAACTCCGGATTTTAATGGCAGAATCAAGCTGTATTCTTCCACACTCAAAACGGAAACGAACGGCGGAGTCTAACAGTCAAAGCGAAGCGCAACGAAGTGCCACTTATTGGTTCGAAGACGGGAACGTCATCTTACAAGTTGAAAATATCCAGTTTCGCGTGCATCGCACTGTCATCGCGCGACATTCTCAAGTATTTCGCGATATGTTCAGCCTACCCCAGCCGGAAACGGAGACTCTGGTCGAAGGATGTCCCTTGGTTCACGTTAGTGACGCGGTCGGGGATTGGGAAAATATTTTCCGGATCTTATATGATAACGACGCGTAAGTTTGGAGCTTGACCTGGTTTCAATGTGTCTAGGGGCTGATAGATTGCTGGCTAGGTCGTATAAATCTACGGACAAGTTTGCATTCTCCCTTCTGTCGGCCATGCTCCGCCTTGGAAAAAAGTATCAATTCGAGACATTGCAAGCTCAAGCCTTGGAACGCATCAGACTCGAGCTTCCCAGTTCGCTTGAAGACTGGGACAAAAAATTTCTGAGTGGCGCTTCTCACCCAGTTATCAAGTCAGACCACGAGGTTGACCTTGTTAATGTCCTTCTAGAGCTGGGAATTACATCTCTCCTCCCAGTAGCGTTTTTCCTTTGCATAATATCTTTGCATCCGGTATGTTCCAAAAAAAGTCTCTAGCAAGAACAATCTGTGCCCCTTGACCTGACCTATGTATTCATCATTTTTAAGATCGATATACTTCGAGGACTGACCCGCGACGACGGGAAAATGTGTCGCTTTTCAACCGAGACAATCGCGACCCTGATGCTCGCACGCGACGACATATCTGAAGCAGTTGTGGACCACGAGTACCAATGGGCTAAAGCTCCCTCCGCTGTTCCGACCGCACGCTGTTCCAACAGATACGTGTGTGAATCTCTTCGATCAAAGGTGTTCCAGACCCTCTGTCCAGGTCCTACACCAGCTCGTGCCCTGAGAAATCCTAGAAAAATTATTGGTGGGTATTGTGAAAGTTGCGCTGATGAAGTAAGGCGAGTATATATAGCTGGCCGCCAGCACATATGGGATAATCTACCGTCTTACTTTGAACTTCCTGATTGGAAGGATCTCAAGGATGTTTAGATTTTTTACTATGTCACAGCTCTTCCATGCCCCTAGTGAACTTATGGGTATACATAGTTCACTCATGAGAAGTAGCGCTGTCTTGTAACCTGAATTATTACAGTGGCTCCCTTTATGTTGATGCTCTACAGGCTGAGAATCTGAGTGGTCTGCCATGTGGGGCTTCATGAAATACCGAAAAGCGAAGAAATGGCCTTAAAAATTTCTGGAATTTCCACTGTCTAATTTCAAAAATCTTCTCTTTTTTTTTCTTGCAATTCGATTCAAACTCCCTTACCCGCACAAGCACAGTGGGTCCACAACTCCATCATCGCAGTCGAGCAGGGCGAAAATAGACCTGACCTATTAATAGAGGCAGTCCAAGAATAGACCAGTGAGTCAAACTAGTTCTCTTGTCTCGCTCGTCTCCCATTCGTAATGGAAACCATCATGCCAGAACCCACTATTCAGTCCAGTAACACTCCTATTGCAAAGAGGAAACGGACTGAACCAGAGGAGCAAGACTCACATCCAGAAAAATGTTCCGTTTACTGGTTTGAAGACGGTAATATCATATTACAAGCCGAAAAAACCCAATTTCGTGTGCATCGCAGCGTCGTATCGCGGCATTCTCAGGTCTTCCGCGACATGTTCAACATACCGCAGCCAGAAACCAGTGAGCCACTCTTCGAGGGGTGCCCTTTGGTCCATCTCAGTGACGCGCCGAAGGATTGGGAAAATATTTTCAGCATCTTATATGATAATAATGCGTTAGCTTGGGGCCATTCGAATTCCGAAGTAACTATTAAGATTGACGATTATTTGTTAGGTCGTACACATACACAGACCAGTTCGCACTTCCCCTTCTTGCGTCTATGCTTCGCCTGGGTAGAAAGTATCAATTCGACGACATGCAAGCACAAGCCTTGAGACGCATTCGACGAGAGCTGCCCGACTCACTTGCTGGTTGGGATGAAAACTTCTCAGACGGCGCCAGGGGGCTGGTCATCGAATCAGACCATGAGATTGACCTCGTCAATATCCTTGTGGAGATGGGGATCCAATCTCTCCTTCCCATGGCATACTTCCTTTGCATAAAGTCTTTGACTCTGGTCAGTTACAATAATATCGAACATGAAGTTAATCCACTGACACCAGTGTATCTTGTAACTTGTTGCAATTTAAAGGTCGACATACTTCGAGGATATACTCGCGACGACGATTCAACTTGTCGTTTGTCTACTGAGACAATCGCAAAGCTGATACTCGCGAGCGACCTTATATGCAAAGCAATCCTGGAGGGCGAATACAAGTGGGCCAAAACTCCTTCGTCAATTCCGACCCCAGGCTGTTACAAAAGACATCAATGTGAAAGGCTTCGGTCCAAGGTATTCGAAACCCTCGCCGCAGACAATGATCCTGGCAGAGCCCTATCACATCCAGACAAGTTTACTGGGATCTATTGTGCTAGTTGTTTCGGTGAAATAAGGCGAATCTATGAAGCTGGACGGGTGCACATATGGGACAATCTACCGACCTACTTCGAGCTTCCTAATTGGCAAGACCTCAAGGACGCGTAGACTTGGTCGTCATTATAAGTCATGATTTGTACAAATAGTAATACAGAAAATATCATGTAGATTGGTCACAAGCCAGATAGTAGCGGTAGTCCATTTCGTTCGATGGTGGCGAAGGAAATTAGATGAAGAAAGGGTATAGGGGTGGAAGAGGGGAAATGAAAAGCGTAAGAGAATCAAAACCATATCCTTCCATCGACCTGTCCATGCTGAATGTCATCTCCAACCTACAGGTTCACTTAGACGCCTATATCACACCTGCTGCTTGCGCCTCAGCAGCCTTACTTTCATATCTCCTCCCCTCGCCCTCAGCCCGCTCAACCATCTTTGTCAGCTTCTCCTCGCGCATGTCGAGCTTCTGATCTATGCCCAAAATGAGCAACCGAACCTGTTCGATCTGAGCAAGTGCAGCTTGGCGCTGAGCCTCTCTATGTTCCTGGTCTTGAGGTTGTTGGGCACGGGAAGGCTGGTCATACGGCGTCGGGCTAGAGGTCGTCCTCCCTGAGGACCGGGAACCAGATGAAGAGTCAGGGCGGGGTGAAGGTGAGGGAGAGTGGTGTCGCGTGACGTTATATGACATTGGCGACGCGATCGTATTTGAGCGGTGGTGCATCATGTTCAAGCCAGTGCTTACGCCGGATGAGGAGCGTAGCGATAAAGTTGAAGGAGGAATTTCGAGGTTGGCCTAAATGGTTTGGGCATAAGAACGTTATTGGAGAATAGAAAGCGTAAATCGTAGCATACCTGCCAGTTGTCTCCCGCTAGCCTGTTCAACTCGCGCTCGAGCATCTTTTCGCGGGTTCTGGATCTGGAACCAAGATATTTTTGGAGAAGTCAGTAACTGAATAACCAAGTATTATAGAAATTTGA
The DNA here is from genome assembly GCA_023014335.1 of Galerina marginata. NCBI lineage: Eukaryota > Fungi > Basidiomycota > Agaricomycetes > Agaricales > Galerinaceae > Galerina > Galerina marginata. The sequence continues at coordinate 727,401 of JAECYW010000025.1, read as the reverse complement.
AGAGGTGTTTCATGAACAGAGAATCGCCCAAAAGATAAGAATTTCTATGAACAGAAAAATCTAAGCTACTGACCTTTCGATATCAGCCATAGTTTTTTGGTTCTCGCGGTTCGCTCCTTGTAGAAGGATTTCGAGATTCTTGTTATCCTTCTCCAGCGCCTGGTGCTTTTCAATCGGAGGGCGTAGCGATAGTTGTTCTTGTAGAGCTTGTATAGTCATTCGTAACTGTCATTAAGCCGTGGTTAGATTCGGAGTCAAATGAAAGATATAAGTTTAGAGGGTGGGAGGAAAATGGAAGGCAGAACATAGAAAGAAGGGAAAAAAACGCACTCTATCACATTCTTGGTCCTTCTCAAGAAGTTGGCGTCTCAAAATGTCTTCATTTGACTCATCGCCTTCACGGAGCACGCCTAAATCGTCTGCTGCTAGCGCTAGAGAAGGTCGAGCGTAGTGGCGTACGCTTTGAGCTCGACGCATAGGTAGATATATAATTCGAGAGAAAAATGATCGCGATTTAAGCCTAGATTGCTGAGCCTGTAATGCCGGGCTTTTGACGGTCTCTGAGGTAGTAATGAGGTGGAGATAGACCGCAACAATTATAGAGTATCGGCGCCACCAAAGGCGTATATTTTGGTAAATTCCTGAGAAATTTGGCAGCAAATCAATATACGAGAGTCAATGCACGAGAATTAGAATCGATGTGGAAGGAGAGAAAGAGTCGTTTTCGGGGTTGAACATGCCGCAGACGCGACGGTCACGTGATGCCCCACGAATTTGGTAACACCCACGGCCCGATCAGTGATCCGGGTTTACACCTTGCCTAAAGCCACCAACTCGGTGAAGGCTCTTGCGCGTCAAGGACAATGGACAATGGGCCATCCGTTGAAAAAAATTCAACACGGAATACTTCTAATTATGATAGGATGGCCCATCTCATAAATGGCCCACCTTATAAATGGGTGCAGGAGGTATCCTTGCTCCTATAACTGCTCCTTCACCTCCGTCGACGTCGTGACTTGTTGAGACGCGCTGTCCTGGCTTTCAATCTCACCGTTGTGCAGAAAGACAGAAGGGCACAAGTCCTTGTATTGCAAGCTTCTGTAAGCAGTTTATACTTGGCTTTTTCTGCTTGTTTATTCAACAACTTACGCGCATACCTAGCACCCACTGTGGGCGGTCCTGCGGTCCTGTTAGCAAGCTTCTCATATATTTCGATCTCAAGACATCATAGCCTGCTCTTCTACCTACTCGACTCTACTACTACCATTATGAAGCCCACTCCTACTGAGCCGCCTATGACCATCGCCGCCGTGGAACGTCAGCTCCGGCACCTGGCACTACTCCAGAAATCGCTCCTCGCAGAAGTCTCTCGCCTCAAGTGTCAGGCGAACAGAGAGAAAAGTGCCATTATCTCTATGTTCCCAACGGAAATTACGCAGCACATTTTTCTCTTTTGCCTACCCGATCTGACGCGCGAGGATTTGGAGGAGGACAACAGAGTCCAGATGAAGAGAACTGCCGCTCCATTAGTCCTTGGTCACATCTGCAGGACTTGGCGCGAAATCGCGTGGGGTACTCCGGAACTGTGGCACAAGATTACTTTGTACATGTTTCCGAGGAACCAGGCATTGCAAGCCTGGATGGTCGCAAACTGGCTGGACCGAACGGCCCAGTTTCCTCTCGACATTACCATTTACTCATACGCCTCTAAGGCTGCCAGACACAGGATGGCGCTACGTGGCGATCATACTATTTCCTTCTTCCACGTCCTCAAAAAAGAGTCATGCCGATGGCGCTCCCTCCGTCTCAGAGTACCCACAGACTCGCTTTTCTATCTAAACAAGATTCTTAAGGCGGCGGCAAGTCGTCGTAGCGAACCCCTATCCCCGATTCTAGAGGAACTTTCAATCGAGACGTTCGAAGTTGGACTAAGACACTATATCCCACTCCAAATATGGCACCTTGCGCCTCACCTAAAGACGGTTCAACTTGGGAGCCACGCCGAATTCAACGGGATTATTACTAACTGGAGGAATCTTACGTCCTTCTCCGTGGGCAAGTTGACTGTGAAGGAGCTTCATGAAGTTCTTTCTAGATCTATCTACCTCGTCAACTGCAGGGTATCCAGGTTAATGCCATCTCCTGACCAGGACAACGATATCCTCGTTCATTACCACCTCCGCCGTCTCGAACTGCTAAAGGATGCGAGCCCAGAAGGAAGAGCCTTCGCTTCCTTTCTAGCTCAGGTTTCACTCCCACGTCTGGAAGAGTTGGACGTCACTCTCTCCCACTTCATCGACGTCTACGTTTTATTCATCCAACGTTCCCGATGTACCTTGCGCAGCATGAAAGTTTACTTCGCTCATCACGTCCCGCAATCCAGCGTCGTGGAACTGCTCAGAGTCACGCCTTCGCTGGAGGCCTTGCACATCCGTATACGGCCTGACAACGCTTGGGTCATGAGGACGATCGGAAGCAAATTTCTTCGTCTGCTTTCTCGTCCTGGGTCACCTTACCAGGACATCACGACACGCTACGAAGAGGATATTGAGCCCGCTGGCGGTGAAGAGGCGCCTTTACTGCCTCGTCTTCGAGACCTGGAACTCGATGGGCCGGTTAATTTTGATTGGAAAGTGTTGTGCAATTTTCTCGAATCGCGCTATTATACGGACCCCACGGTCAACGGCGATGTAGGGAGGACGCCTTTCTGTACTCTACGGTCATTCCGCGTGACGATACACGACACGAAGCCGCTCCCTGACACTTATTTGAACGAAGATGTTATCGCTTGCCTGAGGGGACTTACCGCTGATGGATTAGCGGTAAATATTGAGTACCCGAATGAAGGCGACGAATCCATGAAGTCACCGACAATGGTTGACTTGATCGAGGTATCCGCGACGCGTTGCGAGACGATGCGATACCTCGAGTCATTAATTACGGACTAGGAAGACAATCTCTAACTTATGTATTTTTGTACGTGATGTATGTAGCCGTCCTGGTACTTTACGAGTCTGTATTTTAGCCGAGAAAAGTAGTACGAATACAAAGCGAATAGATTTCCTATTGGGAAAAACCATGCGTATCGGAACTATCATCTTATGAAAGTAAAATATCCTAAAGCCTAAAATATGTGATGACGACCTACATAAATAATAAAGAGGGTGACAAGGGGTTTGCTGCCACGAACGGTTCAAAAAATCGATTGGTTCAATTCCTGTAGCAAACAGTGGCGTGTCTGTTGAGCTGTCGAAGTTCAACGTCCTCAAAAACCGCGAGGGCTGGTCATGTTATCAGTGTCCCAAGAAAACGAGACGAAAGCCTCTCGCCAGGGCACTAAACCGCATGGTCAGGGACCACGACCGCAGTCCCGGGGTAATCTTTAATCTCAGAGTAGCTAGTGTAGCATCCGCGTAAACAGTGTAGGTCCGGAGTAATCTTGACAGCCGGAAATATTTTTACTTACAGACGACGGAATGATATAAATCTGATGATAGAGTTCAAACCGCCCTCCACCCATTGCCAGTCCAAATTATGAAATTTGTTATCAGTCCCCTGGTTTTCCCCGCCATTCTGTTCCTCTCCCAGCTCGTTTTGGCGGCTCCTGCTCCTCCAGGTCAGTCATGTTCTAGACCAATCGGATTTTATGTTAGCTCCTAATACGCAGCTTGCATATTGCCACAGCAGCCAATACCATAATATGTAAACGTAACCCGTGTCCAGGTCCAGGACAAAGTGGGGACGAGCGTTAGGATTCCGAGTCGCGGTAGGTATATTCACGCCGAAGTTGCACAATCGATGATGGCATTCTATTTTCTAACAACGCTGCGGCAGACCTTGAAATGGCCGGCTGGTCGTACAAGACATAAAAGGAATTGCCAATTGGCGGGGGGATTCAGCAGGCTGCAATACCTATTTTTATTATTTTCAATCATAATAAGAAGTTCAAACCTGGTGTTCGTATTGCATACCGTATATGCCCCCATTTATGTCGAGCCTATCCATGCAGAGTAATTGGACTAGAAAACCTGATCACCAATATTTCGCGGGGCTGGCCTTCGCTTACGGTAAGCTTTGAGGGTTGTTATTAAATTAATTTGGCGCCGAAGATTTTGATAGCGCTAATGGCGGGCCGATGCGATCCGTAGACCTTTCTTCGACTTCTGCCATGTCCTCCGCTTCGACCTTCTTTCGGCACCGGCTACCTGGACGGGATTCGGATTGAAGTGGGAAGGCATGAGAGGCGTGAGAGTCTGCGGTCAGTGCAGCGGTCGTCTTATTGACCTTTCAATCCTTTGACCCATCCTGCTCCGAGTTTATCATTGATGATGGTCTTTTGAAAGACAGCAGCGTGATAGTGATTCATCGTTTCCCGCACCCATTCGCTTGCATATCCTGAACCTGATTCTTTCGATCCGCTTAATCTTTGAAGATGGAGTGTCAAATCTGCGTCGATGACTTAGGAGATAGGGCGTATTGCTTGCCCTGCGGTGCATTCATTCCCAATTCGCAGATTTTAAGCCGTTTGTATTGACTGATAATCTCATTCAGGACACATTTATTGCCTGACATGCGTCGGAAACCTGCAGCAGACAAGTACCAGATTCCAATCTATCGAGTGTCCTGTTTGTCGCAGGGTTGTACCAGCAAGTAAGCCTTCAGCTTCCGTATTCACGTACTCGAGCCACTTAAACTATGCTGAGCTGTTACTAGGGATCGGCTCAGATAATATCCGCAAAGTCTTTCTCAATCCATCTTCGCCTCCTCCCCAGATACAGTCTATTCAGGTTCGCCTAGCGACCAGGGATCGGGAGCTGGAAAAGTTGAAAGCCCAGTTGGCCGAAGCTCAGGCCACGCTTGCCACCGTTTTGAAAGCAAAAGAGAAAGAGATTTCCGAGGTGACGCAAAAATTCATGCATCTTACTACGGAGTATCAGGAGGAAGTGGCGGAACATCGGAAGACGAGAAGTGAGCTTCGAACGAAGGAGGTTGAAATCAAGAACTTGAAGTCGAAGGAGCGCGAAGTTATCCCACAGCCATCGCCATCGCCATCGCCGTTCACCTTTACCTCAACTTCAATTTTACCGAGATCTTCTTTCTCAAAAGGCTCTAGCTCAATTTTTGCAGATCCTGCCAGACTTTCCGTCCACTCTCCGGTATCCAAAGAAAGTTTCCCTCGCAGGAGTGGATCTCTTCTTTCGGTTCCTCTCTCCCTGCAATCAGCGCAGGTAGAAGAGCCTGAACGCGTACGCACCCGCGCCAACATGAGCACCCTGCCCGTTTCTCAAGTCCGCAAAGTCAAGCCGGAACCTCCCAAGGAGAGAGAGAAGAAAATTGGCGCCGGGATCCTCTGGAGAGGGTATGGATGTCCCCAAAAGACTCCTGTTCCAGAGTGTACAGCGTCTGATGGATATCATTATTTCTCCGGAACCGGCACAAACCAGTATTCAAAAAGGTATACATGTAATATTTGTCGTTTTTCGTGCTCCGAGTCGAAACGAAATTAGGAGGGTAAAGTTAAAGTCCGTCAAGCATATGTAGTTTATTAATTCAACGTAGAGAGCACATAAAAGCAATTGTAAACTGCCAGAACTTGAGTTCAATATCTGATAATGGCAACTTTGAGCGACTGAACAAGTGGGCCAACGCGCTTGAGTTATCGTCTTAGGGAGCGAACACTTCGAAACTGCCGATTTACTAGAGAGGATAAAGCGGGATACTAGGTCCATGTAGACACACCCCAACATTGCAACTGGTATAACTGGCAAGGGTTAAATCGCGTTGCCCGACCCCCTTCAATTAGATCTACGTAGGTGGATATGCCTTGTTGGAGGAGATGGACCGAGGCAAGTGTGATATTTTGAATCAGACATGAGATTCGGTGGTATATAGAACCAGCACTATTCTATAATATTCAAATCTATTTGACGCTTCCTGGTCATGTCGAAGCGGTGAGGTGCTTTGATTTTTACTGGGTAATAACTCGACCATATTGAGGATGGCATGCAACTTTGAAACAGGGTTGCAACAGATCTGGAACTCAAATTGATCAATATGTACGTGCTGCTCGCAAATAACGAAGCAAAGCCCAAGTTTGCTGCTTGGATGTGGAAATTAACTGCTACTGTTACAAACGAGTGAGTTACCGTACGAAAAGTAGACACATTATATACGTAGAAAACGTGTACCGATACGGGGACGGGATCGTACTACGGATTGACAGAATGTAAAATAGTGGCGTTCATATGCCAAGCAAGCTACATAATAAATTCCAACATTAGAGTCACCTTTTAAGGGTCCTTAATCTGCATTTGGCGCCGAAGTCAGTTATAGCGCCCATGGCGGGCCGATGCGTTCCGCTTATCTCTTTATTCTAACCCTGACCGGTCCTTCGCTCTGACAGCCTCAAAATGTACAGAGTATTGGGACAGGGGTTCAAAAAGTGTTCTGAAGCAAGAGGCTTGTTGAGTGTAAAAGTAAGAAATTTCGGCGCAAATCAGGCTAAACTTCTAATTCCTACTAACGATCATCAGGCACTGACCTGCGCATTGATGGACTGAGCCACAAAAAACGGGGATTGTCCGAAGGTTCCCGTAAAAGGCCTTTAGTGCGGACCCAGGTACTCCGCGTGTGTACCTGTGACCTGGGCGTCGCGACTTTTTGAGGTCTTTGTTCTTTTTGTGACGAAGTGTGGCTTCCTGATAAACAGTGAAAGGACTTTAAAATCAACCAACGCGTAAAACCTAGTTTCCGTTTCCCTCCCATCTCTACATCTCCTTGCGCATGAATTGAACCTTTTACGCGAGTCGTTCAATTTTTGGAGATGGATTGTCAAGTTTGTTTCGAGGATATCGGAGACCGCGCGCATTGCTTACCGTGCGGTGCGTAAAACCCATTCGCGTGCATTAGTCCTTTCATGCTCACCAGCGATTATAACCCAGGCCACATTTACTGCTTACCATGTATCAGTGGCCTGGTGCCACAGCGACGTTCGCGAAGTTCGCGAACTCAGTCTATCAAATGCCCTGAATGTCGTACGGTAGTGTCGTTGAGTAAGCCATCCAGATTTTTGTCGCTACTTGCAGAATGTTCAATTACCACTAGGAATCTGCCCAGAGAACATCAGGAGGATATTCCTCAATCTGCCTTCTCCTTTGCCCGAAACACAGACCACTTCAGCCATTAGTGATCGACAACTCAAGAAATTGGAAGTCGAGTTGGCCAAGGCGAAAGACGAACTTCGCAGGAAGGACGGTGAGATCCAGGAGTTGGGACGTCAAGTTACCGCAGAGCGTTCTCCTTCGGCAGTCGCTTCCACCTCGACTTCCACGACACAGGAAGAAAGGCCGGAACTCTTACGTACCTCCGCCGAGAACGTCTCCGTACCCAATGATTATCCCCAAAACATTGCTGTCCCGGAATGCACTGTGTCCCATGGATATCATTCTTTCTCCAAAAAGGGCTCAAACCAGCATGCTACGAAATATACTTGTACCATTTGCCGTTTTACATGTTCGGAGCGGAGACAGCAAAACCCTTCAAGGGCGTCGGTAAATTAAAGTACGTTTCCCTGCATTCAAACAGACTACATTTCCGTCTTACCTTATCAGTTGTTAATCATGCCCAATAGTTGAAGGTTTTGCCGTGTAGGAATAAATAGTAGAAGGCAAATGGGGTCGGATGGATGGATGGATGGATGGATGGATGGATGGATGGAATTTTAACTGGCGCAGTACCTATCGTCGAAGTAGTTAAGAGCAATCAGGCGTAGATACAGAATCCCAGGTTTTAGATAACTATATGTAATGTGAACAATAAATGAATAAAAGGTGGAGAGCAGAGATGAAAATTTGACAACGAACAAAAAAAATGGAATTTTATTATTACGGTAATATTACCCACATTTTGCCTCCAATCCGCGTCGTTCCATAGGAAGGCGAGTCGTGGTGAAGGGTTTAGGTTAGGCACCTGAACTGGTGAGTTGAATGCAGACGAGTTTCTGATGGTAAATACAGACAATAGGTCCAACAAATCTGTGAGGTAAGTAGAAACCTTGACGCTAAAATTACTCAACGGGGATTAGGTCACGTTGCCCAACTGGGTTGGAGGCGAGTTCGTGAACGGAAAAGCCTAAAGAAGGCTAGAGGGCGGTTAACAGGCGTTTCTCAAAGAAAATGCTGGTAAAGTTACATTTTACGATGATGATGAGTGATGATCGATGAAGAGCGATGGCTGCGAATGGCGATAAATAGCGAAATAAGGGTCGAAGACTCGGCGGCATGAACCCGAATCCACTACACAGACCAAGGGGCTCAGCTGAAGCACCAGATTGCAGTGACACAAAATAGCACACCGTGCATATTCTTCTGGGTAAGGTTGTACTTGCAATTGAGGGTAAAGTTGCTGAGGAAAAAGTTGTTCAGGGTAAACCAACGGTCCAGATAACGACGTCGCTTCCAAAGGTCGAGTTATTCGCAAGAAGATGTCGGTACCAGGGCCTGTGTGGAAATTATGAGTGGTGCTGAATGAAACAATTAGATGGAGAGGTCCGTGATACCTGAGTGAAATGAGATACAGGAACAAACCTGCACCATGTAGGAAGAGTCCAAGACCAAAGGCGTTAGGGCAGTTTCGACGTAGGTTAACGGGAAGCACGACCTTTGCGCTACGGTGACAGTGGAGTGTAAGAAAAAATGGTGGTCGGTAACTGATAAAAAGCGTACGTGAAGCGCATGACTCTAGCTTCGGGTGACCAGAGCTTTGTCGACGACTTAGAAAACGAGTTACATAAAAGATATAGACTGGACTGGTCGAGCTGGGAGGCAAAGCTTTGAAGACCAGAATTCCCAAGTATGCTTCGATTTCAGAGGGCAACCGAATCTTTGACACAAATCTTGTCAATCAATTATCATTCAGAGCGTAAGTGAACAAGCAATTGTAACTCACCTCGAGTGATTGACCCGAGTAAAACTTGAAGTGAAAGTAGAACTTATCGCAGTAATCACACCGATCCAAGAGCTGGAAATCGCGTTCCTATTGGACTCCTTTGATTTATACCGACGATGTGTGCAGAAGGAAGGACTACATTCGGAAGTAGTTTCATGGTCGTCGTGTTTGAGATGTGTCAAACGACGACAAGGTGTTGTGATGGTTTGTTGTCGGAGTTCGCGGCATGGTTCACCTTTTCCACTTACCGCCAGCAGACCTCCGCTTTGACTTCGACTGCATGCAACATTCGGGCATAAGCACTCAAATTAAATGGCAATTCTGTGGCATATTGAGTGGCAAAAGCCTCCGGGGAAAAAGCGAAACTTGGGATAAAGCGTGGGGGACCTTGAAAACCCCGCCAGAGAGCAACTACGTTTCTGCCCCACCCGCTGTTCGACTTTCTCTTTTGCTAAACCCGCATTAATTCTTTCGATTTCGACAACTTTTACGAAGAGGAAAGTTGATAGAAGGTGAGTGGACCGTTTCTCGGGCTAAGATCCAGCTAATCTATTTCTCCCCAGATTATTCACGATGTCTGTATCCTCTTCGAGCTTAGGGACTTTCCCTGTGCACCCAGGCGCGGTAGCCGTCCAGTGCACTAGCAGACTCTGTTTCTGGTGCTCGATGCTGCAGCTTGAGGGCAACTCGCGGCGCAACATCAACGCCATAATGCCCTTCGAAGTCATGTCTCGCATTTTCTGGTTTTGCATCCCACAGTACACCAGCGCTGACTTCCAGGTAGAAAACCGGAAGCACATGATGAAGCCCGCAGCTCCTTTACTTCTCGGTGCCGTTTGTATTCTCTGGCGCAATATTGCATGGCAGATACCTTCGTTGTGGACTGCGATGACGATTTATCTCCTTCCCAAGAGGCTACACTTCCCCAGGTCTCTCATGAAGCAGTGGTTCAGTCGTGCTGGCGAACGGCCTCTCGAACTTTGTGTATACTGCTATCCTGACTGGTTTGAGCCTATTGATGACGAGGTCATTGCGATCAAAAACATGGACGCGATCTTGAAATTCATTGCCCGGAATGGGCATCGGCTGAGAGCCTTGGACCTTCACTTACCTCATTCATCTTTGTGGGTACCAAAAACCTTTTTCCTGCACCTTGGGGACCGCCCTGTCTCTGCCCTAGAGAATATACGACTCCATGGAATAGGATGGTCCGATCTCGACTTACTCCGCCTTGCCACTATCAAGAAACTCGAGCTTCGCGGGTCCGTCTACATCAACGATGTCAACCACCACTGGATATCCCTCGAAACATTGCATCTCTTGACTGAGGATTTGGATGTCTCTGAAGCCCTAGACGTCATCAAGAATGCTCCAGCTCTGGTCGAATGCAAAATTAGGATTTGCTGGTTTTCTTATCCCACAACCAATCTTCCTATGCCATTCATACCAATCACCTGTCCGTCTTTGGCTCGTCTGGAAATCGAAATGGACGAAGAATTCTCCGGCCCATTTTTCGAAAATCTCGACCTCCCTTGCCTTGGTTTCTTGCGCATCAGCCGGGCGGTCTTCAACGAGCAAAAAATAAACGCCTTCGCAACATTTTTGAGCCGGTCAAGTGCTCTTCGCGAACTCGTTCTCGAGCGCGTATCGAAGTTGAAGAATGATGTTTTGGTAAATATTCTTCGCTTTGCACCATCAGTTAGAGTGCTGCGCGTGTCAACTGAGTTTCGTCGACTTTTTCCAATGTGGCCTGTCGCCGACAATTTCCTTCAAGCTCTCACAAAATTTCCTCCTGATTCCGTTCATTACACAGGCGATGAGCCTGTCCTCCCGCTTCTCGAAGCCATAGATCTCGAGGGCGGGAGCTCTTTTTCATGGGCATTTGTCTGCTATCTTGTCCACTCGCGACTTCAGCTGCCCACCTGGGGACATTCTGACTACCTTGATCACCAATACCGCACGCTCAAGTCGTTCAAGATGACCATTCATGACCCGGGCTTCCCGGGTCGGTACCAGTCCATGCCGAATGAGGTGGTGGTACACCTCCAACGCGCTTTAGATATGGGTCTACTGATTAATATTGATTACACCGAGACGACTTTGATGCAGCTTTTTTATAAAAAAGAACAGTGGATGATTGCCGATCTGTAATACCTTATTTATTGGAATGAATAATCGACGTCGGGAATATCTGTACGTTCATTCCATCTGTTTGCGATCAGTCTACTTTTGAGACGGGGTAGGCAGTGTCAAACATGTCGGAGATGGGCGTCTAGAAAACCTCAGTGTCATGGTGTTCTCGAATGGGACCAAGAATTCGAGTTCAAGCCAGAGCATCCTTGTATTCGATATGCATCCGAACTTAGGAATTTAGGACAACCTACTCCAAGTCAGCTGGCCAAAATATTTTAGCAAAGATTCCATTCTTTATTTAGGGACATGATTGACATTTGATTGCCGCGCAAGCTGAAAGCGTCGTTACATTTTTAGCGGGCCGTTTCCCTCCACTTCTTCCATTCCAACCTCAACCATCCTTATCTTGTTGTGCTTTCGACTACTACTTGCGCGGGGATTTAGAACGCAACGAGAATCATGTGGCTCATAGAATGGCTAAATGGAGTGACGAAAATTGCAAAACTACCTCTGCTCCGTCGACAATGGCTGGGCCAAGCCAGGGCTGACAACCGCGCTGTCAGAAGCTTAAGGTGACGGTGAGTGGTCTATTTAGCTGCATAAGTCTGTCTGTATCTTTGTCCAAGCTCGTATCCAAGGTTTATTGTACGAAGTCCTGTTGCTACTTGTGCCGCGTCTCGACCCGTTTATCGGTTTGACACCTTTGTTCTTTTCATGCTGCGTTGCCAAATTTGCTCCTTTGCAAACAACTGAAAGCACCTTAAAACCAAAAACGGCGAGCTCTTCCTCGCCGCTTCACCCCATTTCCCTCGAATGACTTGAGCCAAACCCTGTTCGGGTTTGGAGATGCTACAGTGTCAAGTCTGCTTCGAGGATTTTGGAGACATGGCTTATTGCTTGCCATGCGGTGCGTACTGTTCATCTTTCGCAATCTTAGCCTACTTATGTTCACGACTATTCTGTCCAGGCCACATTTACTGTTTGACATGTATCAGCGACCTGCAGCAACGAAGCACGTTGCGAAATCAGTCTATCAGTTGTCCAGGTTGTCGAAAGGTTGTTTCGCCGAGTAAGCCCTTCACGTCCTCAAGCCCTTTGAACTATACTGAATGGCCATCAGGGATCGGCTCAGATAACGTCCGCAAAGTTTTCCTCGATGGCCTTTCCCCGGATGCCCTGACTTTGCAGACCGATCTAGCGATTAAGAATCGGGAGCTGGAAAAGCTGAAAGTCGAGTTAGCCAGAGCGAATGCCGCGATTGCCACTGCTTTAACCGCCAACGAGAAAAAAGTTCGCGACGTAACGGCGCAGCTGTCGCAACTCTCGGCAAAGTACCAGGAAGAGGTGGATGAACACAGGAAGACGAAGCGTAAACTTCGGGCGAAGGATGCTGAGCTCAAGGAGCTGAAGGACACGCACCGTCAGGCCGCTGCACAGCCGTCCCCACAGGTGTCCCCTTCGGTGTTCTCATTCCCCTCCGTTTGGTCGTTAGTGCCGACCGTTAGCCCTGCTTCCATCTTCAGTGGCTGGCGTTCGACTTCCGTGGATTCTGACCAGACTCTCGATGAAGCTTCAGAGATTTCGACTTCCGTGGATCCTGACCAGACTCTTGTTGAAGCTTCGGAAACTGAAGAATTTAAGGACAGTCTCCCTCACAAAGGCGAATGCTTTCTCTCGTCTCCTGCGAGTTCTCCCGGATCCATTCTGGAGGCAATGTTCGATCAACTGGGGAGTCGAATGTCCACCGCTACTTTATCTCCGCAGCCAGCACAGGTCGAAGAACTCGAACGGCCTCGTGCCCGTGTTCATGCCCATAGTCGCATCAACAGCCCACTGGCTCCCCCAACCCCGGAAGTCAGGCGGGAGATGTATGGGCCCGAGATCCTCTCGCGGGGGTATGACCATCCTACAGTGACTGGCGTTCCAGAGTGTACTGCGGCCGATGGGTATCACTATTTTTCTGGGAAGGGCACAAACCAGTATGAAACGAAGTATAAATGCCTTATTTGTCATTTTTCTTGTTCAGAGTCAAGGCGGCCGCAGCGTTTGTAAAAAGTTTGTCTTTCTATTTCTTGTCCTCCTGGACAGGCTCTGTTTACTTGTTCCGACATATCAGTTGCCAGTGGGAAATACGGTCTGTATGTAATTGAAACAACATGTAGGAATACAATTAGGAAAGTAGATAGTAGCATTACGTCGGTAGTCAGAAGTCTGCACAGGGCGCAAGCCCGAAAGGACTATAAACGTGAATAAACATTGGAATAAAGCAAGGTGAAGAAATTTATATGGACAAAACGGAGGGAAAAACTGCTATAATTTGCATCCTCTTCCGAACTTGGTTGAGGGGAATCGATGAGCCCCTAACTGGACGCGTCACGACGCGTGCTATGGTGAATAACATTACGTGATCATACACGCAATATACACGTGTAGTTATTTTTGCGCCAGACGACCTTATCAATTATGCAAACCAGCATCGCCATTACATTTCCCACTTTAACCTCCATGGAAGCAGGCACTGTTCAACTCAATTCCATTTCTCTGGGCAACAAGAGGAAACGGACCCAATCTGGCAGCGAAGGAGGCGTACAAGAGGCACAAAAGAGTGCTGCCTATTGGTTTGACGACGGGAATGTCATATTACAAGCTGAAAACACCCAATTTCGCGTGCACCGCGGCATCATCATAAGGCATTCGCAGGTCTTCCGGGATATGTTCAGCCTTCCTCAGCCGCAAAAGGAGGCTTTGTCCGAAGGATGTCCCTTGATCCACGTCAGTGACGCGCCGAAGGACTGGGAAAACATCTTCAGCGTCTTGTATGACCACAATGTGTCAGTTTGCTGTAGCTTCACAGGGTGTATGTGAAAACTGATCAATTCTCGGATAGGTCGTATGCCTCTACCGCCATTTTAGCATTGCCCCTTCTCGCGTCAATGCTTCGCATTGGAAAGAAATATGAATTTAACAATTTGCAATCTTTAGCTTTGGAGCGCATTCGAAAGGAGCTCCCCGATTCCCTTGATTCCTGGGATGAAACATTTGGGCCGGAAAACGGCATGAATGGGCTGATCGTCGAATCGGACTACGAGATCGACATTGTCAACGTTCTTTTGGAAATGGGATTCCAAACCCTCCTTCCAGTGGCATACTTCCTTTGCGTTTCGTCTTTGATGCCGGTGTGTTCTCAAACCTTGGGCACAAGCAATTTTTCCACTCATGTTCTTTGCTTTTTCAAGACTCTTATATGTGGAGGTCTGACTGGCCATGACGGCACAATTTCCTATCTTTCGGGCGAATCCATTAAGACTTTGATGGTCGCGCGCCACGCGATATGCACTGCAATTATGTCTCATGAATTCCTGTGGACCACAACCAGCCGAAGTCAGTCCGCTATTCCAACCGCTGAGTGTCAAACCAAAGCCAAGTGTGAAAGCCGTCGATCGATGGTATTGGCTGAACTCATCCAAGGTCCTAGCCCATATGAAGCCTTAATATTTCCTGTCGACTCTAGTACTTTGCAGACGTATTGTGATAGCTGCGCTTGTGAAATAAGAAATTTATATTACGCTGGTCGCGAGGTCATATGGGATAACCTACCGTCCTACTTTGGCCTTCCCAAGTGGGAGGACCTAAAGGATCTCTAGGCTTGTTCGCATGGCGTCCTTGGTCAATCGCCTTTGCGAGAGAGCCACTTTTTTCAAGGTTGTCTGCTCAGACAAATCTTGTGGATTTCAGAATTCCTGTCCATGTAATTGTTAGGTATACTAGAACAGAATGAAGAGAAAAATGTTATAATAACTTGCATTCTTCTTCCAAACTTGGTTGAGCAAGAATGATTGGGCTGGATTGGCCCCTAGGAAAGACGCGTCGCGACGCGTGTCACGTTGAGAACGATTACGTGATTATAATTTTTGCGCCAGTCAGACCCTGCCGACAACGCTGACTTGTCTGCACCATCTACACAAACGAGCTAGACATCTCATCGCTATTACATTTCCCACTATACGGTATACCTTCCATGGAAGCAGACCCATTCCAGTCCAGCTCCACTTCTTCGAACAACAAGAGGAAACGGACGGAATCCGGCGATGACGGGGACATAAAAGAACCACTTAGGAGTGCCGACTATTGGTTTGACGACGGGAATGTCATATTACAAGCTGAAAACACCCAATTTCGCGTCCACCGCAGCATTCTCTCGAGGCATTCGCAGGTTTTCCAGGATATGTTTAGCCTACCTCAGCCGGAAAATGAGACTCTGTACGAAGGATGTCCCCTGGTCCATGTCAGTGATGCGCCGGAGGACTGGGAGAATATTTTCAGTATCTTATATGATCACAATGCGTCAGTTTCCTGTAACTTCAAATGTATGTGAAAACTGATCAATTCTCGGATAGGTCGTATATCTCCACCAGCACGATTGCGTTGCCCCTTCTCGCGTCCATGCTTCGCATTGGAAAGAAATATCAGTTCGACAATTTACAATCTCTAGCTTTGAATTGCATTCGAAAGGAGCTCCCAGATTCCCTTGATGCCTGGGACGAAAAATTTCCGAAATACGATGGTGATAATGGGCTAATCGTCGATTGGGACTATGAGATCGATATTATCAATGTTCTTGTGGAAACCGGATTCCAAACCCTCCTTCCAATGGCATACTACATTTGCGCTTCCTCTTTGTCGCCGGTGTGTTTTCAAAATTGACCTTGAGCACAAGCAATTTATCTCACTCATGTTCCAAGAGCCTTATATATGGAGGTCTGATCAACCTAGACGGCACAAAATCTCATCTTTCAGATGAGTCAATCAAGAAATTGATGATTGGACGCCATGGAATATCCACTGCAATTTTGACCGAGGAATTTCCTTGGACAAAAGGCAGCCGAAGTCACTCCGCTATTCCAACCGCACAGTGTCAAAGAAAATCCAAATGCGAGGGCCACCGATCAGTGGTATTGGCTGAACTCGTTCCCGGTCCTAGCCCATATGCGGCCCTGTTATGTCCGGTTGAAACTGTTGTTCCGAAGCTTTACTGTGATAGCTGCGCTACTGAAATAATAAAAATATATCGGGCTGGCCGCAAGGTCATATGGGACAACCTACCGTCCTATTTTGGCTTTCCCAAGTGGGAGGACCTTAAGGATGTTTAGGCTTGTTCACAGTGCTCTCTCTTGATCATACTAGGCGTGGACTGCGTGGTCGATCATCACTTGCTTGACAATTCAACTTCCAGGTACTGGATGGATTCTTGAGCTTTCCAGGTTTCCGGAAATTCAGAAACCTCGAAGCATCGTACCTTGGTTTCTGGTATGTCTCAATCTCTGGGTATATTACAAAGTTTCTGAGGTTTCTGATTTTCCATACAGTTCCTTGGTTGATGTTTAGCTTCGCGAAAAGCTACGTGTAACGTGAGTTTCCGGCCAACATGGTTCTGAGTGTTTTTTGAGGTTCCTGGTATTGCGACTATTTGAGTAACCCTTTATTAATAATACCCGGAATGCACAGAAAGGAGTCATGATCAATGGCTTTTGTTCGAGAGCCAATTTACCCGCTGGCAAAGTCTCCATTGCCATTGAAACTTGTGACCACTGACCGTCCATAGTATGCATAGCTTTGCCCAAAAGCATAATGTGATTTAGAAGAGAAGTGTATTCTCATTCGAGAGCAGGCACTGGCATGACTCTGAAGGAACCTGGCAAAGAAGAAAACGGAGTTCTTTGCGATTGGTTTCCGAGCCCTTTTCAGGCAGTAACCGGAACCCCTAAGTTGACGCGTCGCGCTGAGGTGTGCGAATATTTTTACGTGATCTAAAGTTTTCGCAAAGGCGCGTCAGCGCACCTCATCGCTATTCTTATCCCACTGTTGACTTCCATGGAAGCGGTCACTGTTCAACCCAACTCCATTCCTCCGAACACCAAAAGGAAACGGACGGAATCTGGCCTTGAAGGAGTCGTAGAAGAGCCACTGAAGAGCGCCGCCTATTGGTTTGAAGATGGGAATGTCATATTACAAGCCGAAAACACCCAGTTTCGCGTGTATCGCGGCATTCTCTCCAGAAATTCGCAGGTTTTCCGGGATATGTTCAGTCTGCCTCAGCCGGAAAAAGAGACTCTGTTCGAAGGATGTCCCCTGGTCCACGTCAGTGACGCGCCGAAGGACTGGGAGAACATCTTCAGCATTTTATATGATCACAATACGTCAGTTTTTTTTGCAAATTCACAGGGATGTATATGCAAACTGATAAGTTCTCGCATAGGTCATATGTCTCCACCAGCACACTCGCATTGCCCCTTCTTGCGTCAATGCTTCGCATTGGAAAGAAATATGAATTCGACAATTTGCAATCTTTAGCTTTGGAGCGCATTCGAAAGGAGCTCCCCGATTCCCTTGACGGCTGGGATGAACAAACTACAGCACTTGGCGGTGACAGTGGGCTGATCGTCGAATCAGACTGGGAGATAGACCTTATAAATATTCTTTTGGAGACGGGATTTCAAACCCTCCTCCCAATGGCATACTTTATTGGCGTTGCATCTTTGGGACCGGTGTGTTCTCAAAATAAGCTTGAGCACAAGCAATATATCTCACTCATCCTTTTTCAAGGCTCAGGTATTTAGAGGCCTAACTCATGATAACGGCACGATTGCCTGTCTTTCAGCTGAGTCAATTGAGAATATGACGATTGCACGCCAGGCAATATCTACTGCAATTATGACTCACGAATTCTCGTGGACCACATCCACCCGAAGCCAGTCCGCTATCCCAACCGCTGCGTGTCAAAGAAAGACAAGGTGTGAAAGCCATCGATCAGCGGTGTTGGCAGAACTCGTCCCCGGTCCTACCCCATACGCAGCCCTGACATTGCCTGTTGAACACAAGGTTTTGGAGCTGTATTGTGATAGCTGCGCTGCTGAAATAAAACAGATATATGAGGCTGGTCGCGAGGTCATATGGGATAACCTGCCATCCTACTTTGGGCTTCCCAAGTGGGAGGACCTCAAGGATCTTTAGGCTTGTCCAAATGGCGTCCTGGTCCTTTCAGCTGATCCCCGAATTATCCAAAGTTTTGTTGAGGGAACCTTACCACAGCCGTTTTCGTGTATGTTTTACCTTGTCATATCTCTTCAATGCAGGCACTGCCAGGCAGTAACCGGAACCCCTAAGTTGACGCGAGGTGTGCGAATATTTTTTACGTGATCCTAAGTTTTTGCAAAGGCGCGTCGGCGATCAGTTAACTTTACCATCGAGACGAATCGTTCGCAGACTACTTACGCAAACTAGCTGGACATCTCATCGCTATTTTTATCCCACTGTTGACTTCCATGGAAGCAGACACTGTTCAGTCCAACTCCATTTTTCCCAATAACAAGAGGAAACGGACAGAATCTGGCGACGAAGGGGGCGCAGAAAAACCACTAAAGAGTGCTGACTATTGGTTTGACGACGGGAATATCATATTACAAGCCGAAAACACCCAATTTCGCGTGCACCGCGGCAATATCTCTAGGCATTCGCAAGTTTTCCGAGATATGTTCAGCCTACCTCAGCCAGAAAAGGAGCCTCTCTTCGAAGGATGTCCCCTGGTCCACGTCAGTGACGCGCCTCAGGATTGGGAGAACATTTTCAGCATCTTATATGATCACAATGCGTTAGCTTTCTGTTACTTCACAGTATGTCCGAGTCGTGAAAACTGATCAAATCTCGGATAGGTCGTATACTTCCACTAGGATGTTCGCATTGCCCCTTCTTGCGTCCATGCTTCGCATTGGAAAGAAGTACCAATTTGACAAATTGCAATCTTTAGCTTTGGAGCGAATTCGAATGGAGCTCCCTGATTCCCTTGACGCTTGGGATGAAAAATTTGAGGAAGGCAACAAAGGCCTGATCGTCGAATCGGACTCTGAGATTAACATTGTCAATTTTCTTTTGGAGACGGGATTCCAGACCCTTCTCCCAGTGGCATACTTCATTTGTATTTCATCTTTGACGCCGGTATGTTCTTGAATTTGAGCACAAGCAGCTTTTCCCGATCATGCTCATCATCGCTTTTTCAAGACTCATATATGTGAAGGTCTAGAATCCGATGACGGTACATCTTCCTATCTTTCAGCGCAGCTCATTAGAGCTTTGACGATCGCACGCCAGAAGATATCCACCGCAATTATGATTCACGAGTTCCCGTGGACCACAACCAGCCGAGATCAGTCCGCTATCCCAACGGATGGGTGTCGAATGAAATCCGAGTGTGAAAGCTGTCGATCGATGGTATTGGCAGCCCTCATCCCAGGTCCTGAGCCACGTCATGCCCTGTCGTTTCCTGTCGAATCTATTGTTTCGCAGGAATGTTGTGATAGCTGCGATGCTGAAATAAGAAACATATATCAGGCTGGTCGGGAGGTCATATGGGATAACCTACCGTCCTACTTTGGCCTTCCCAAGTGGGAGGACCTCAGGGACGTCTAGGTTGGTTTGCATGACATCTCTGGTCCTTTCAGCTGATCCTCGAATTATCCAACATTTTGTTGAGGGAGGCTTCGGCCCTTACCACGGCCGGTTTCACGTATGTTTTACCTCGTCATATCCCTTCAATTCCTCTTTTGCGCATCTTATTTCCATTTTGATCACAGGGCACCTTCCCATCCACTGGCACTGTCTTGTACCTTGCTTGTTGCCCACCATTCCACACATTTACTATTCCACCCGCAAAGCTCCCTTTAGGCGGTCGAGCCGTTATATACCGATTTTTGTCTGCTTGCTCACCTCAGCGGACATCGGTGTAAAACCATGGGAGGTGTAATTATAAACCCATTATATATGGTGGATGGTGCAATGTTGCGTCGTCTTTGTGTGCACAGAATTCACTGGGTTTGTCTGTCTTTCGATCTTCCCGGATTATAATTCATGAGAGACATACTCTCGACTCAGCTCCAGCCCTCCTTCTGTCAGATTCCTACAATATGAGCCCATCTCACTTCCGATGACGTGATTGTAGGTTCAACAGTTCTGCCTAATATCCTGCCTAATGACAGTCTTTTGGCGCCGAGGCTTTGATAGCGCGCACAGCGGGCCGTAGGGATCCGTTGGGTCGTCCGCTCACGCTTCGAGCCCCACTCAACCTCCACCTTGCATTCAGCGCTAACGGATCAGGATATCCGATTGAGCTGTTTGTGGGTGCTGAAGAAGCCCTGCGCGGTGGATGTTCGCTGCGATCAGACCGGTGATCTACCTCCCGTGGACACGTCGGAACGTGCGTTAGCGATGCATTAAGCGTTTAAAGTAGCATCTTGAGAAAGGAGAAAATCTTGATCTTGGCAAGCGATGCCGATGGATTTCTGACTCTTTTTATGGTTGCTTGAACCTCTTTGAAGTTTGAAGTGGAGATACTGTGGGTACGGGCCTTTCTAAGTCAACGCCGACCACGAAGAATCCTATTTAAATTCTGTCGGAAATCGTGCTGGGGTGCGATAAGAGGGGTCTGGGCAAGCTCTTAAATTTTAAATTTGGAGCCCTTCCTCCGATACCGAATTCGGGTCATCGGCGTTTGTGATGGGTGCAAACAAAGGCACACACATGAACCCCACACCTTAGACTCTCCCTCCGACAACGACCAAAAAGCACAGCGTATGATGGCGGACAACCACCCCAAGTTCTCGCCCGAAAAGCTGGGGGAGTATACGGTTATCCAGGATATCGCAGAGGGCACGTTTGGCAAGGTGAAAAGTGCGTATTGCGTCCATGTTTTGCGGGGTGGATTGTTGATTTGATTTGGGGTGCAGTGGCGACGCATACGATTACGGGGCACAAGGTCGCGATGAAGTATATCTCCAAGGCGGTGATTCAGAGGGAGAAGACGAAGACGAGGGTGAAGCGCGAGTTCGAGTATATGCGCACTCTGCGGCACCCGCATATAATCAAGCTGTGAGCCTGCCTCCATCCTTACTCTCCGCATTCGCTCATCTTAGCCCACAGATACGAGGTGATCTCGACGCCGACAGACATCATCTTCGTGCTCGAGTACGCCGGCGGCGAGCTCTTCAACTACATCGTCGCCAACGGCCGCATGGACGAGCCCCGCGCACGCCGCTTCTTCCAGCAGATCATCTCCGGCATCGAGTACTCCCACCGCCTCAAAATCGTCCATCGTGACCTCAAGCCCGAGAATGTCTTGCTTGACGACGACCTCAACGTCAAGATCGCGGACTTTGGGCTGTCCAATGAGATCAGCGACGGCGACTTTTTGACGACGAGCTGTGGAAGTCCGAATTATGCCGCGCCGGAGGTCATTAGAGGCGGCGTGTACGCTGGTCCGGAGATCGATGTCTGGAGCTCGGGTGTTATTCTGTACGTTATGCTCTGTGGCCGCCTGCCCTTCGAAGACGACGATGTCCAAGTACTCTTCTCCAAAATTAGCCGTAGGTCTCTTCCTTCTCTCCAATGTCTCCCACTAACAACGCATTAACCATCCAGAGGGCAACTTCCACATGCCCAGCTACCTTTCCTCCGATGCCCGAAACCTCATCACCTCCATGCTCGCCGTCGACCCCGTCAAGCGCATCACTATCCCCGAAATCACGCAGCACCCTTTTTTCACCACCAATCTCCCGCGGTACCTCACCCCTTTACCACCCCCGCCCGGCCCTGTCCTCGGCACGCTCTCCTCCCTCGTCACGCCCCCAAAACAGCTCGACTTTGAGATCATCGAGGGTCTCGGCCGGATCGAGGAGGACGTCGTCGAGGAGCTCGCGAACAGCATGGCCGGCGTCGACAAGGAAGACGTGTGGGAGTGTCTAAGGCGGGACGACGGCGTGCAGGGCAACGCGGTGAAGGTCGCGTATATGCTGCTGAGGGATAAACGAAGGTTGGGCAAAGACCGTTAGTGTTGTCTGTTTTCTTTTGCATTGGTGTTGATTTCGTTTCTGTGCTGAAGTGGCAGAATTTGCAGAGGCTGAGCGTGATGCCGAGCTGGCTGCTATGGATGTATGTGTTGTTTTCCTTCTCCTTATTATCTTATAGAGTCTAATGGCATCACTATATAGCCTCGAAACGCACTATCACCTGCTGTCCTCTCGCCTGTCGGGGCAGTCGACCTTGAGGAGAACCCCTTCGAAGTCGAGTTCAACGCCGAATACGAATCCGACGAACCCGAATCCGACGAGCTCGACTTCATCTCCCCACCCCTCGCCCCATTAGACCTAACCAACGCCTCCGCCTCCACCTCCACCCCCTCCCCCTCCGGCTCCTCCCAAAACACCAACAAATCCAACGGCCCACCCCAATTCGCCGTCCTGCACTCCTCCTTACCCGAACAGCTTCCGGAGCAGCACCACCTCACGTCCTACGTCTCCGCCAAGCGGTCGGGCGGGCGGGATCGGGAGCACCACCGCGAGCGCGATAAGGAGCGGGAGAAGAAGCATAAGACCAAGTGGCATTTCGGGATACGCAGTCGGAGCCCGCCGATGGAGGTTATGCTGGAGATTTATAGGACGTTGAGGACGCTTGGGATGGAGTGGAAGGAGAAGAAGAATTTGGGGGGGTTGGGGGGTGTTAAAGCCAGAGAGGCGAGGTTGGCTATGGCGCGTGAGGCGGGCGGGGCGGGGGCGGGGGCGGGGGCGGGGAAGAATGCGCATGTGGAGCGGAATAGAGAGCTGGATGGGGTGGGCGGGGTTGATCTGAAAGCGGCTTCTTCGATCTACTTTGTCGAGACGCGGGCGAGGGTGCAGGATGTGGTGGTGCTTATGAACCTGCAACTGTATATGGTGGATTCGATCAACTACCTGGTGGATTTCCACCACAAGAAGTCGTATCGCGCGAGCACGGAGCTGGGTGCGGGGAAGTTTGATATGGCGGTGTTTGATCCTATTTTCACTGCGCAGGAGAGGGAGAGGGAGATGGGGATCGTGCCTGGTAGCGGGGGCGGGGGCGGGGGCAGTGGGAGCGAGAGTGGGAGTGTGAGGAGTGTGAAGGGGGATGGGATGAGAGCTGGGGCGGGGACGGGGGCGGGGTTGGATGGGATGGGGTTGGGTGTTGGGGAGGAGGATGTGGTTTCGCCGTTTGTGTTTATGGATGTTGCGTGTCGGCTGATTTTGGAGCTTGCTGGGGGGAGCGAGTAGGGCGTGCTTGCTTGTGTGCGAGAGCGGTTGGGTGTGAGTTGTGCTTGATTTTTTTTGATGATTGTTTTTTTTGCTTCTTTTTTCGTTCGATTTTTTGTTTTTCTTGTTCTGCTTTTTCAATTTCTATTCGACTTTGGCCCTCCTTATAGCGGGGTCCAGCGCTTTTTACTTTCTCTTATTCCTTCCTTCCTTTCTTTTCTTATTCGTCATGTTCAAAACGCGATATCATCATCGCACCTGTATCGCCCTGTATTCCCTAACTAATCGCCTCACCACGGATCTCCCTCCATCTACTCAACCAACCCAGCAATTTCCTTCTGCCCATTTATTTACTTATATCTTGCCCCTCATCGTATTCCCCTCCATCCTATCCTCATCTCATCAACGCCCGCTATTGCCATTGCCATTGCTATTCTATTCTATTCCTCGCGCCCAGCCCCGTCTGTGTTCGCGTTTGCTAGTGCTACGTTAAACGTTAAACGTTACCCGGATATCTATCTATCTCTATCCCAGTCCCAGTCCCAGTTGTCGATGCTGATTGTTGTTGCTGTTGTTGCTGTAGTCGCTCGTTGTTGTATGTACATTATATATTTCTTCGAATTCTATTGCTTGTGAATATGTTTTTGATTTGCGATTACGCGAATGCATATGGCGTACTCGAGATAGCGTTGAAAATGGTGTCCTTGTCGATGTCTGAATGTGGTTTAAATTGGGCTTACACTATGCCAGTGGTATGTTCAGGCTGCCGTTGAACCAGCAGGCGGCACATTTTGTTGACCACCCCCACCAGTCAAATTCCTTTCGTTAGGATGAACTGGATACCAGAATCAAAGCCCGAATTTTATATTGTCGACGAATTTGTCGTTGCCGACTTTGACTTCAACATAAAATTAAAATGACATCCTCAGGCAACGGCGCTCGCTCTGAGATGACGAGGTCGCGTGGCATAGAGATTCTTCTCATTGGCCTACCTGAAGTAAGCGAGGCATTTGTCCTTTCTAATTGAAAACCGCCAAACTAAGGTGTTCCAGCCTTGGCAGAACGACTCGGAGGAGTATATACCAAGACGGTGGATTGATGGGGTGAGATAAGTAGGCTCTGGAGACTTTTTCGGTGGGATTGAGATCCTCAGGTTTTGACGGAGTTTCGGCACTTGCCGTGTGCGCGCCTACTCGCGCCTCCCGCCACCTCGCGCCTCTCCCTCTTTAGTATTGGGCCACCATGGCCCACTGTACCCCACTATTTCTAGTTTTATGTCACGAGATGCTCAATTTCAGTCTGGTTTTGTGTGGCATATCTCATCTCTGCTCATTCTCTCCGCGTCTTCATGTTGGGCATAGCACATTGCCATGAATTCAGACAATCTGCTAACTCTTAGGCAGCTTAAACAGTATAGAAACCTGGTAAGCATTGCAGATATATTTCTTTCTGCATTATTCTCACAAATGTTTAGGTCTTCCCCCCCTGTGTGGCTTACGAAAATCACAACCCGTTCTTCAGCCTCGAGAAATTTCACGACTGGGTTACTCCTGATGGAGTCAAATGTTTCAAGCATGCCATGGGTGGTGTAGAACCAGATGTTCGTATGGATGGAGTTGACCACGAGTGGGAGGCAGTCACCGTCGATGTTCTTGTGGCCTACCGAAGCTTTGTGAGTCCCACTACCTTGATTCGGGTATTCTCTTGCCGTATATAGGACTCTTTTGATCTGATTCAACCCTGGATAGATTTTGCCACGCCAAACTGCCTCCCACTCGTTCTTCAGGATCGACAACGCGGAAAGCTGGATACGCGATGAAGCCTTCGGATTATTTTTACTGGATTTCAACTCATCAAAACACCTTTCTGCCACTGGTTCCACGTCGTCCAAACTTATTAGTGACGACACCTCCGAGTCCAACAAAACAACATCAGATGCTGTTTTCATAAAGCAGGAACCGTCTTCAGTGGCGCTCGGAAAGCGCAAGGCCGTGACTCCAGAATTTATCACGATCTCTTCGGACGATGACGATGATGGATGTGTTCAGCCCCGTTTAGCGCCTGTTAAACAGCGAAAAAAGCTTAAGAAGGAGCCCTCTAAACTTTCGTTGAATATCCTCGACCTTACGGCACAGTCCGAGAGCGAAATCGACGAAAAGCCATCTTCTCGCGTCTCAAAACCCTCTGTCACAAAGCGCTCTTGTTCTAAGAAATCCAAGAAGCCCCCAAAACCGCAGAATGCTATAAAGGTCACGAAGAACCTGTCTGTTGGGTCTGTGGTGTATCTAAATGACATTCCAACTCTCTGGGATATTACGCGCACTCCCACCGCCTATGTTATCGACCTTTCAGAGAATTCTCGTTTCAAGGACAAAAATTTGATCTCCTGGATACGACATGAAGTAAGTTGAACTACTTTCACGGGCCGCAATGTCTTCTAATTTGTTTTATAGGATCAATGTTCTTGGGATGGCTCCAGCGGACACAAGAACGGAGACGCTCACGTTATCGACCTCTTTGGCGAGGGAAACTTAAATTTGTTCTGTCGCCGTGCATCATTTCAATGTAACGGCATCAAAGTATGCGAATTCATGGATCCGGAACTCCTCAACGGGTTTGAAGGGTGGGAGAGGGACGATACTGAGATGGCTCCATTTTGGCAAGCTGAACTGAAGAAGAATGAGGATGAATTTCGTGATCCTGATGGTCCACTTGCTAGGTAATATTCATCGAATTTGGTTTTCACTTTATTGACATTTTGATAGGTTCTATAACCGTGTTATGGAGTCAAAATGCAAGTTGACATGCAACGGAAAGCCAGTTATACGAAAATTGACAGAGGTGCGACACTAATACATTAATTTATGGAGATCGCTGACATTTTCTCTATCAAAGCGCTCACGTTACGGCAAGACGACCTTTGTCGGGTGCTCTGGATATCGTAAGGGAGATGAAAAGCGACATAGGTGTATTCAAATTGATCAAGATCTCGACGAATCAATGGTGGCCGACGTACTCACCAACGATGGAAAGCTGCCGGTATCACGCGTTGAAAAAATTGTAAACGATGGAAAGTGCAGTCTTATTTTAAATTATAATAGTCATCAAACACTTTGCTGTATGTGAATGCTTTTCTACCCTTCGTATTTTTACTGACAGCCTCGTGTTAGCATTCACCCATATAATTAATGGCAAAGCAAAGCGCGGTCGTATCGTGGAACACAAACCTGCCTGCGACTCGCGTCTCATCATATTTGAACCTGTCGACCTGGAAATTCGAATGGTGATTGTTGTTCCTATGCACCCTCACAACCACCCCCGCCACCCTCACGCAAAGCCAACGCTTGCCGAGAAAGAGTTTGTCAAGGCAGCGTGTATGGCCAGTGGTGAAGCAAAAATCCCGGCGAAGGCCCTTCGTATAAGTCCCATCACCGGTGCGCTACTGGGTGGAAAGCCATGGGAGAGCCGAGTTCCTGCAATGACCAACAATCAGCGTCTCCAAAAGTTTCTGAATACGATTAATAGAGAGACCTTTCCTCGCGGTCTTGAGTGGGAAGGTAAATTCTTCTTTTTCTACTTGCCTTGCGATTCTCTTTTGATGCTCACATTTAATATACAGGTGTCCAATACGAGGTCGATAATCGAGAATCAAAGTTACCTAAGGATCAGAGGTACATTCACGCAGTAACAACCAAGGGCGATGTTCGCCTTGTTGTAACGATGCACCCACGAATTGTCAAGCACATTCACGAGGCCCGGTTCCTGGTGCTCGATTACACCTTCAAGAGAATCCGTGGAGATATGAATGAATGGGAAGTCGCAGGACATATCGATCGCTACAAATCTCGTAAGCTTCGTTATTGGATCCTCGAACATACCTTTGAATGAATTTACGTCTAGGTATTACATTTGCGAGTTTATATTGCAACAAATCCACTCGGGAAGCTTTCAACATTATATTTCAAGAATTCTTCGATGCGGTTCACCGCATAACTGGGAAGAAACTGGAATTTGCGATGTTCAATCCATCTGCCAAGCTTCTACTTCTCATCTTTGACGCCGAGGTGGCACAAATGCAAGCTTGTGGAGATGTTATGCTGCGCATGAACGTCCCAGAAATTAGCGGGATCACCACACAAGATCCACTCGAAATTGTCCAGTACCTAACGAAGACGTGTTCTCAGCATTTTATCCGGTAATTAATTCTCTACCTTAAATGATCATTTCACCAATAACTTACCCAAAATATAGAAACATTGACGAGCTTTCAAAGAGTGTTCCTCGTGAGGTTGTTGACCGTCTGAAGTCGTTTATGAGCCTCGACACACATGAGGATATTGCGAGCTGGCACGAATTCTGCAAAACATCACCGTACTCGATTGTCGTTAGTAAGTTTCTGAGAAGTTTTTAATCCCCCCCACAAATGTCCTAACGACGCTGTCTTATTTAGACTGGTACAATCAAAAAATTGCGCACCCATGGTACCTACCATCACTCAACCGATTCCTGTCCCGTGTACCCAACCAAAACTGGGATAATACTCCCAGAGATAGCAACATTGGAGAGACAGCACATGCTGGTCGTAATGGAGAAACCAAAAAAATTGGACGCCCTATCCTTGCTGGGATTCTCGACGCACGCTATCGCGACAATGAAATTGCGGATCGCTTAGAGTCATACAAAATCAATTTCACATCCGGTGAACGCTTCAACCTTCCATTAGGACGCGAGAAACGAAGTGCTTCGAGGCGTCAAGCCACCTACAACAAAATTAAGAACATCAGTTCAGCACGTGTTCGGTATGAAGAACTCGAGAAAAAAGTAGAAGAACTCTCGACGAAGAAGACAATTTCTCTTGCCCGCAGAACGAAGATTGCCGAGCGCCTAGATGGTATCAAGGCAGAGCTCACCGGATGCTCAAGTGTTTCTACCCTCTCCAAAGACCTGAAGAGCGAACGCAAGTTACTCAAGGCAGAAGATGCCGAAGGACTTACTCTCCGAAAGGAATGGGCTGTACAAATCGCAAAATTCAAGGAGGAGATGAAAGAACTGAAGGATAACGAGCTCAAAGGTGCTCGTGTTCATGACGCTCGTCCGAGTTCTTCATCACCAACACCTGGAGATACAACTGTGGCCGGGAATCATATAGCCGCCTCAACAGATAAGGAAAATCTGTCTAATAAAACCGCCTCCCCTCGCCGAACCATTGCATCTAGTGGTCTAACTCCCTCGCCCTTGAGATTATCAAATTACCCCAGTCAGGATCTTGACTTCCCTACCGAAGAGGAGCCGCCGACTTTTGATCTCGAGCCACAATTCACTTTCTCAGACTCTAATGCTGCTCTCGAGCCATTTGATATCTCAGGTGTGGCATCAACATCAACGAAGAGCTCTGGGTCACCGCACCTAGTGCTGTCCGCCTTGTGCATAATTCAACTCTAATTAGAATCAATTCATTATGCACACTGGGCTCTCAGTTAGAGTCGGTTAGCATGAATACGAGTATTTCTATTCTAACGAGAGGTCTGCTTTAAATGGAATCGAATTGATCGATTTGATAATGCCCCCGTACCGCGTGCTCAATGCTATTATTAAAATGTGCCAGGCCCCGACTCCCGACAGCATATCCTAATTGGTCCGAGAGAGGTGGCACAATCCGATCTAGTCTACGAGATTGTAGCGCAGAATTCTCGTGCACATTGGACCAGTGGAAGTTGAGCAAATGGAACTACTAGTTCTATCAACAAAAGTTGAAGACCTCCGTTCATTGTTAAAGCTTCGAACTAAGAAGCCGCGCTGCGGGACAACTACTAGTATTTAGGAAACCCCGCACCCGAAATAGTTGCATAATTGGCCTCGAGAGGCTGGAAATCTGAAGCCTTGCCCATGTCTCGAGGAAGCAACCTAATCTTAATCATAATGTCTCTTCTCGCTATTGGTTCATTGTGTCGGGATGCATTGACAGACAAGGCAATCTCCGAGCCGATCAGTGCCAGCGCCAAATTAGGCCGGCGCTTATTCACGAACCTTGTAGATTAATTATTTGCTTACTTGCTTACTTTCTACTAAATAATTTTCTTTTATGTATTACCTTCTAGATAACATGTACATAGGTATATAAACCCTCCATTCAAGGGTGGAAGAGTCTAATTATTGTTTTACCTACCCAATGCGCCCAATGCATTGCATGGCAAATTTTAGCACGATCATTGGCCAACCCGGAGAGATGGATTTTTTACCAAGTTCATAGAACACATTATTATAATATTAGACTGATGAGAAACGTGTCTCATGCTCTGAGATGTTGGGACAATTGGATACGGTTATTCTGTACACGATTTAGCCATTACTCGAGTAGAATCCAGGTGTTCATGTCACTTAATGCGATCAAGAATGGTTTACAGTTACTTAAAATTCAAGCTATGTCATAATTAGCCATATTTTACTCTGAGAACTTGACAAGATGGAGCTCGAAGCCACTTTTCAGTATATCCAAGGAATCAAATCTCATGACTGTAGGACTGTAAAACATTGCCTTTTGTTCTTGTCTGTATACCTTCTACCATTCCGTCCAAATTCCAACAGGAACCCGCCTTATCCATACTAATACTTCCCTGCAGTATGAGAAAAGAGGCAATGTACAGCGTTTAAAATAAGCAGGCGCGCCCTGTGAGATGGTGCTGTGGGCACCGCATCCGACGGCGATCGCGACGGTCACATACGAGTCGCATACTGGCAGGCAGTGTGCGGACCGGGTAACCGAACCCATCGCTGGCATCGTTTCGAACAATGATGCGGTGAGCTGGTCACCGTTCCTCACGACGTCTTGGAAATTTGATCGCCGTGAAGAGCATTGTGCACTGGTACCTATAGTCGATCTCCATCAGGTTAAGATCAGGGATCTTATAAACCGCCTAGACGCTTCCCGAGATCTTATCTGTCTTCTCTATTAGGATTTCTTGTAGTTTTATGCATAATTTATGACGCGACTCTCATCTGCATAAACTGCATAGCCGCTACCTCTCGCATTCTGCATCGTCATGCACAACTCTGGCTCAGACACTATTGTGCATAATGAATTTACTCTCATTAGAATTGATTTATGCACAATTATAGGGTCATTGCCTGGTCACCGAAACTGACCAACCCATCCATTGGCTCGGACCCCCACCCAACAATTGACATACCTCATGCTATCGAACAGTTTGAACTCTCAGGCGATGATCTCAGCAGTGGCATTAACCTTTGCGACGATGAATCTTTGGCCGCCTCAATGGCAATTATGGACCGGTTTTTAGAGATGTTTCCCGAGGATGTACCTTCAAATTTTGTACCAAATTAATCATCTAGTAGTCTACAATCACGCCGTTTTGAAATATAAATCAATTTATTAAAAACTCTAAGCCTGCGCAACTCGCCCAACGGCAGAGATAAGATTGCAATGGGGCGGACCGAATCCCGCAACCACAAATTACTTTCGTATCCTGTCACGTGAGATACGAAAGTAATTTGTGGTTGCGGGGCACACGGGCCGCCCCATAGCCACAGCAACGGATTTGCCACAAAATCACGTGTGGCAAAGAGGTTGCAGCGAACACCGACCTTGGGCGGGAGAATTTCCCACCTCTTGACAAATGAGGAAATGGGCGGGATGCGTCTGAAGGATGCCCAGAGCGCTGCTTCAAATGCGCTTCGCCTGCCGAGGGCTGCCGAGAAGACTTTTTCGGTGGGATGGAAACTTTTTCGGTGGGATGGCGATCCCATTCCCACCGATTTGGCTGCCCCTCGACTCGGAGGTCATGGAATATATTCGTCCTCTTTTTCCAGAGAAAAGTGAGGCTAAGTGGCGTAACAAGACCCGCAGGATATCACGTCTATTTTCTTGAGTACGAGGTCGGTCAAAAAATCTCAGAGAAATCGGCGGGTGTTCGCCCCTTTGATGGCATTACTCTGCTAAAAGAGACACGTTTTTTCTGTCCCAAACTCGCCATATTACATAGTACAACTCCCCATAAAAAATCATCAGCACCGTTCGATTACTTCTAGCTCTGCTTCAGTACGTTTAGGCTTGAGCGTTGAGATTTCTCGAAACATTCTCACCTCGTCTCCTCACAAACGGTCCCCACCGCCGTTTCCTGGACACGGGTTGACAATACATATAATATGCGAGTCAGCCTCTAATAGAGTATAGGGTACCGCCACTGAATTAGCACGAGCAGACGAGAACTTCAGACCATGACTCGCCTGGAGGAGTAGGAGCAGCAAAAGCGAGCTGGGACAGTAACACGACGGTAGCGAGAATTAGAGAATTGATAGCGAACTTCATGACTTGGGGCGAACGTCGACAATGGGTGGAAGGCGGAATAACCTCTGCACACTAGGATTTATATCACTTTGCAAACTCTAAAAATACGTCGCGGACTGCCAAGTTTACTCTGGACCTACGCGGATCCTCCTCCTGTCTGCGGTTCGAGGTCTCCATTCTCAGTGGTTAAACCCCGGGAGTATCATGGTTCCTAACCATGCGCCGTGTGCCTGAACGGGTTTGAATTTATAGTGTGCTTGATGTTCCCATCGTCGAACCAGTAGGTAGTACGTTTTTGTGGGTCTCGCTGACCACCCTGCCTGTTAAATTCCGTTGGTTTCCTCTTCGCACTCGGAGGAATGAAGCTGGGCTGATCAGTATTTTCTGCCATAGTACTTCCTAGTGGTTTAGGTGAAAGAGATGAAATCAAGATTGGAGGATTTTATAGCGCCGATACGGTCACAAGGTTTGGTGCGGTCATGTCTATCCAAATATAGGCAATGGTCCCACAACTAGCTGGTCGACCACACATATAAAATGTCACAAGTATTGGACCCGCTCAGGAGCTCTTGCCCCTCGGTCAGTCTCTTGCTGTCTTTATTGCGGAATTGACCGTCAGGTTACCAAGATTATCTCCTCGTCACAATGCCAGGATGAACCTGTACCCCGAATCTAGCCAGAATCCTTTATTGTCGTTTCCGATGAACTCAACGAAAGATTATAATGCTAAAATTCTATCCTCAGGGTACGGCACTCGCTCAATGATGAGTTCGCGTGACGTGGAGAGTCTTTCGAGACAAATAGCTTTACCTCAGTACCTGAGGTAAGCGAGGCGTTTATTCATTGAAAACCGCCAATCTAGCGGGCCAGAGTCATAGACTTGGCAGGACGAAGTCAAGCAATAATACGCCCTCTTGCTCCAGAGGCAAGCCACGGTAGTGGGCACAACAAACCGCAGGATATTACATCCGTGTTCTTGGGTACGAAGTCTGTCGCGAGATCTCAGAGAATTCGCCGGGTAACAAATTTCTTCACTGTCTCAAGCTCGCCATACTACATAGTATAACACCCCGCCATTTCCCATATAATTCCTGAGTACCGTTCTAGGTCTGCTTCAGTGTATTCAAGGCTCCATCGTCAGCTTGAGCATTCTCGAATTCTCGAATTATTCTCACCTCGTCGACTCACAGACGCTAGTCACCGTTTCCTGGACACGGATCAGTTACGCATACTATATGCGAGTCCGTCTCTATAATAGCATGTCACCGGCCTATCAGCAGGCAAGAAACCGAGAATGAATCAGAGCATGGCTTGCCTGGAGCAGGAGCGGCAAAAGCGAGCTGGGAGAGCAACACGACGGCAGCTACAACCAGAGAATTGATAGCGAACTTCATAACTTGGGGCGAACGTCGATGATGGGTGAAAGGCGGACTGACCTCTGCACACTAGGATTTATATCATGATTGCAAAGTTTAAAAATACGGCGCAGGCAGCCGAGTTTACTCGGGACCTACGCGGATCCTCCTCTCCTCTGCGGTTCAAGGTTTCCATTCTCAGTGGTTAAACCCGGGAGCTTTGTGGTCCCTGACCATGCGCAGATGTAGCCCCCGCCCGCCATCCGTCATATCATACTTTGGGACACTGGCGGCACGCCAGTCCTCGCGACGTTTGAAGACAGCTGCGCAGACACCTCGGCGCAAAGGATAAACCAATTTGGTCTAATGTGTTTAGCTTACCGACTGAAAATGCTGCTATTTTTTGAAGTTCGGATTACTCGCACATTGACTAGTGGCATTTGGTTTGGTCGGGCTGGACATAGTACAATTTTTCGATTATATCATATATATTGAATTGCCAATTTAGAGCGTACATAAAAGAAAAGCATTCACGAAATCCTTGCCCCTTGTGAAATTTCCATTGTGGTGCCAAGATTGGTGTCAGTCCTGCTGACTGACAGACCCATTCCCAGCGCATGTCGAAGATCCGCCGTCATATTCTCTGGCATGGCTTTGTAGAGAAAATCCGAAGTGGGATCGTGAACCTTCATCCGGAGCAATTGCACTGTGTGATACTGATTGGAGGGGTAAAAGGTGTGTTTCCAGGACGGCGACTGCAGTCGTAAGCGGGTAAATTTGCAGACGGATGCCCAAGAAAAGTAACAGCTCCCTTCGAGTTCGATAACCTCAAGATGGGGAAGTAAAGGCTCTGGGCCAGTAAGCGCTTGAAGAAATCCTTCGTAAATGGGCCACGACCAGGAAGAGAATCGAGATTTCGATGACAGGTGGAGGACACGAACAGAGGGCGCGACGCGAAGGATATTGATGACCATGTCGTTATCTAATCCGGAGAGCTGCTCGAGGATAAGCTCACGCAGGCATTGGGACCCGACCAAGAACGAAGCAAAGGTGTCGATCGTGAGTTCACTAAATACAGGATTCGTTATTTTGAGGAAACTCAGACCTGGTAAAACGAGGTTGTGGAAAAATGGCTTCGAATTATCGCTCTGCTGTTCGATTTCAAGGCGATTGAGGTTATGTAGCATGACAGGCATCTCGGGAATCGGAGAGCCGGGTCCGGGATTGGACGACCACCCGAAGGATATCTTGCATTCGATCAATTTTGAAGCTTGCTTCAGGATCTTTAGGGTTTCTATGACATCCAAGCGATGTGTCGACAAATCCAACCTGGCCAAGTTTTGCCACTGAACGTGAATCTTAGGTAGGTCGAGCGGTCCACGTAAATCCAACTTTCGCAGCGATGGAAGGTTCAGTAAGTGGAGTTGAGCGCGATCGCGATCGCTGGACGTCTTTATCAGGAGGTTTTCGATAATCGAGTGACCGTTGTGGGTACCAGCTGTCAAATCCGATAACAAATACCTGAAAAAATCCGGAGGTATCGCGAGATGTCTGTGAGGTAAATGCAGCTCCAGCGATCGTAATCGATGGGCATAATGTAACCGTATAGATAGCGGGAGGATCAAGAAGTACTCCGGTGTTGTATATTGCTCGTAGCAGTATACGGACAGATCAAGCGGTAAACCGCCTGCACGGCCGAGCCACTCATTTATCATTTCATTCTGGAATGATGTTTTCTTGGGGAAGAGATAAATCGCGATTGAGGTCCATAAACTTGGGGTCCGCCATGCGATATCACGCCACCTGGGGCAGACTGCACCAAAGAGCAAAGGGGCGGCGGTTCTCATCATTCCTGTCCTATTTTCATGACTGAAGTCGGCGGCGGTGTACTGTGGGATGCAGAACCAGAAGATGCGCGCCATGATCTCGAAGGGCAGCAGGACGTTAATGTTGCGGCTGGTGTTCTTCAGCTGAAGCACTGCACATTGGAAGCACAGTCTGCTAGAACATTGGATCTGCGTGCTGCCAGGTTGTAAAGCGCAGTGGGTACGGAGGCACAATCTGCAAGTACACTGGATGGTGCCATGGACGGACGAGAGTAGAATCGAGTTTGAAGAAGTAGGAGACATCCCCATAATCGACGTTTGAGGAAATTCAAGATAGTCAAGATACGGCTGGAGTTAAAGACAATAAAGGAGGAGAGGTAGAAACTTAATTTGATCGAGAGAAGTTGAACAACCAACAACTGGAAGAATATTAGCCGAGTTCAAGCTTTTCTAGCATAGCGGCCCAGGCCACGCACGCTTTTGCGCTTCAGATCTCGTCACTTGAAAGATTCAAAGGGTCTTGCGCTGGTACCACCATGACGGTCAAAGCGGAAGAAGGTCACCAGTCCGCTTGCGGAGGCACGTGCAAAAATATGATGCATTTCACAAATCGGCAATGTGTGACCTTTCCCAACAGCGTCCCAACAGTCCCAGCGTACTTAACTTTCTTTTTTACAATACCATTGGCTTTTCTAAATCCGAGTCAGCTTAGACAACTATGGATCTAGGAGGTAATATTACAGAAGGTCAGAATTCACTTTGGGCTGCGGCCTGTCACGTTTAATCTGATGTTGGTTGGGCTGCCATAGAGTCAACAACCCGGACGTGTATTGCTTGTGGGCACTTGCCGGACTCCTACTCACTGTATGGTCTCTTCGACGACTATCAGCAGTGTCGAATATCCAATGGAGAATCCTGCGAGGTGTGTAACAAAATCAAACATCTAGAATCCCAGATTTTGGAGGGAAAGCGCACTCTGGACGAACTGGTCAGCCAATATCAGGACTTGAAAACACAGAGGAATCATATCCACGATTCAATTACGAGTCGAATCCCCCCCGAGGTCGTTTCGTACATTTTTCAGCTATGTTTGCCCCCCCTACCATCCGAATCCGATCCACTCCATATACTTGGCAAGGAAGAGAGCTCCGAGCCATTAAAGTTGGGAGCAGTATGCCGAGCTTGGAGGAAAATTGCTTGGGAAACACCCCGTCTCTGGATAGTTCTCAGGTTCTGTATCAGCGCCGCTAGTTTGCCGGCGCGCTGCGATCTCGCGCAACAATGGCTGGTCCGATCAGGCAGCCTCCCATTGACAATTTACATTTTCACACCCGACAGTACACTCCCCCCTTCTCCAGACATCGTCAACTCTTTCATCAAGCTAGTAAATCAATACTCGAGCCGTTGGTACCAACTGCGTCTCACTCTTCCGTCCTCCCTGCTCTTCCTATTTTGTGGCGATTCAACTTCAGACTCCACGTTGCGCACATTGCATATTTTTCCTAGTGACTGGAATCAAGCACGTTCCATTGGCCATTTCTCCTTGAATAACGTGAAACCAAGTCCTGCTAACGTTTTTATATCCGCCTTAACCTTCAATGCAGTCGACATTGAATGGAACAACGTTACGCAAGTGGAATTTGGGCACCTTCAACTCGACGAGTGCTTTGAACTACTCAAACGGGCCCCGAAGTTGATTCATTGTAAATTTCACGACTTCTCAAGGTCTCCACCTGGCGAAGAGCAGTTCCCTGTACCTGAATACACCATAATCCATCATCAAATCCGAATACTTAACTTAACCTACCCCGCCGACTCGGATGTGATTTCATCCTTTTGCGACAAGGTCAGGTTTCCGGCACTGGTAGTTCTATCCTGCACAATGGACTGTTTTCTGCCGACGGAGTCGTTTGTATCCTTTTTCAAATATTCTTCTTGCCTTATAGAGCAATTCTCTCTTGATAGCGTGCTATTCAACAATGTTGACGACATAATCGTCCTCCTACAAGCAATTCCTTCTCTTCGACGGCTCGAGCTACAGCCACATGTATGGAGTAACTACTCACCAGACCATCTTTTCGAACTCTTGGCCAGAACTTCCGTTGCTAATGACAATGAAGACACTTTCCTCCCTGAACTTCGGTCCTTCAGTTACCATGTGGGGCTGCAGGGTATTGGGTGGAATTATCTGCCCAAACTTTTTGGCTCTCTTTCCAAACTCGACAATCCCCGTCGACGCCCCCTTGATTCTGTGCATATACATTTGGACCGAGACGACGAAACCAAGGAACCTCCTAGATATATCGACAAGGACGTTCTTCCCGGTCTCTTTTCCATATTGCATGCAGGTTTGGATTTGACCATCGGGTATCCGGACGAACATCTCGACTTGATTAATGCGTCCATGGAATATCATGGCATGGATGACGATCATGAAGACCAGTTGTCGCCAGATGAAGAACACCTGTCGTCAGAGGAATAATCCTCGTAGGTCTCAATTGTTGCTTCTGGCTCCTTAGTTTTGTTTGTCTCTGGATTAAGGCAATCGCTTACCTATTACGCATCTTCTAGAAGTTCATTACCGTCAACTATTATAGTCATTTCGAACACCTCGCATTATATGAATTTACCTAATCCAAACCTAATCCAAGGGATAGCATCCAATTATTATCCTCATGAATCCTCAAACCCACGTACTCTTCTAGACTCGTGACCAGCCGTAGAATGAGGGAGAGAGGAAAGCCTCGATTCTCCGACTGGTACGGCTGAGCTTGAAATGGGGGGGTAGCGACTATCAAAGAAGAAGCTGATGCCATCAATTGGAATGTGCAGAAAGAAGGCCGGATTAGGGTGACTGCTTAATTAGGTAGCCCGTCGGAAAACCACAGCTTGTACTAGGGTTGTGCCGCGTCGCCTCCTCCTACTTTCTAATATTCAAAAAGGTATCAGATTTGGTTCGAATTAACTATTGTATTTTACGGTAACCTTGGACTCTTTTTTTGCGCAGTCTGTGAACGGCAACATCGCATTCACAATGATTTAGTAGCGAACATTACGATAGAACACGCAAAATATACCACTCCTGATGTTTTTGAGTCTTAAATTCAGAGCACGATAATTCTTAAGCACCATTAAGTCATTCTTAACCAAATCTCTACGGTAGAAGACGCGCCAGAGTCGGCGACACGTCCTTTGGTGAAAGTAATGGAGATCCCGATGTGCTACCTAATAAAGCAATCGCCCAAATCCGGCCTTCTTTCTGCACATTCCAATTGATGGCATCAGCTTCTTCTTTGATAGTCGCTACCCCCCCATTTCAAGCTCAGCCGTACCGGTCCCTCTAACGAGGGCCTTCGGCGTCGCCTCTTAGAGGGAGCGGTCACCGGTCTAGTACTCTTCATAGTCATTACGAAAAGTATGGAATTTTTATTCATTGTAGTGAGGGAAGGGAAATACGACTGAACGGTTTGAGTGCAAAAGTTTGTTTACCCAGACTATCTTGTGGAGGGTGTAAATAGCAAGTTGTCTGGATTTTACAAAATCGTGTGTCCTCTCTGACAGTCTTGGATGGGCAAAGTAATAGCTGCCAAAAACTCTAATAGCATAGCGTCACTCGTCAATGCACGCGTAATATGTCACAAATCAGCACACTGTGACTGTCGCGTTCAACCTTCTTCCTTGCCTTCTACAATCGCCTTTCGACGATTTACTCTGCACCGCCAGCTAATGGATTCGGAAGCCAATCTTACAGAAGGTCAGCACTCAATTTATTCCGCTGCGTTTAATCTGAATCACGAGCTATGTTGGTTGGACTACAGTAGAGCCGACAGCCAGTCGGTGTATTCAAGTTGCTTGCGGTCACTCCTGCACATATGGTCACTTCGAGGGGTATCAGCAATGTCGGATATCCGATGGCGAACCCTGCAGGGTGTGTATTAAATTGAAACATCTAGAATCCCAGATTTTGGAAGCAAAACGCACTTTGGACGAATTGGTCAGCCAATATCAGGGCTTGAAAACGCAGAGGAATCATATCCACGATCCAATCACCAGTCGAATTCCCCCCGAGGTTGTTTCATACATTTTCCAGCTCTGTTTGCCTCCCCCACCTTCCGACTCCAGTGCATTCCGTACCCTTAGCAAGAAAGAGAACTCCGAGCCATTAAAGTTGGGAGCAGTTTGCCAAGCTTGGAGAAAAATTGCTTGGGCAACACCCCGTCTTTGGACAGTCCTCAGGTTCTGTATCAGCGCCCCTAGTTTTCCGACACGCTACAACCTTGCGCATCAATGGCTGGCCCGATCAGGCGGGCTCCCATTGTCAATTCACATCTTCACACCCCTCATTGAGGACGACAGTGAACTCCCTCCTTCTCCAGACATTGTCAACTCTTTCATCGAGCTGGTTAATCAATACTCTAGCCGTTGGTACGAACTGCGTCTCACAGTTCCGTCGTCTTTGCTTCTTCAATTCCGTGGTGATTCAACTCCATACTCGACCTTACACACTTTGCAAATATACCCCACTGATTGGGATCAAGCACCCTCAATTGGCCGGTTCTTTTTGAATAACGTGAAACCAAGTCCTATCAACGTTTTTATATCGTCCTTCTCCTTCAGTGCAGTCGACATTGAATGGAACAATGTTACGCAGGTGGAGTTTGGGAACCTTAAACTCGACGAGTGCTTTGAACTACTCAAACGAGCACCGAAGTTGATTCGCTGTAAATTCCACCACTTCTCAATGCCTCTACCTGGTCAAGAGAGGTTTCCGGTACCTGAATACATCATCTCCCATCGTCAAATCCAAGCCTTTAACTTAACTTATTCCCTCGATTCGGATGTCGTTTCGTTCCTTTGCGATAAGGTCTGTTTCCCTGCACTAGTAGATCTATCCTGTTCGATACAATGTTTTCTGCCAACGGAGTCCCTTGTAGCGTTTTTCAAACGTTCTTCTTGCCTTATAGAGGAACTTTCTCTTGACGATGCGCTATTCCACGATGACGACGACCTAATAGACCTCCTACGAGC
This sequence comes from Galerina marginata, assembly GCA_023014335.1. NCBI lineage: Eukaryota > Fungi > Basidiomycota > Agaricomycetes > Agaricales > Galerinaceae > Galerina > Galerina marginata. The sequence continues at coordinate 687,719 of JAECYW010000025.1, read as the reverse complement.
AATCCCTTCGCTTCGACGGCTCGAGCTACTGCCAAACTTGGAGAGTCATTACTCACCAGACCACCTTTTCGAACTCTTGGCCAGAACGTCCATTGTTAATGATGATGAAGACACTTTCCTCCCTAAACTCCGGTCCTTCAGTTACCACCACGTGGAGCAGCCGGGCATTGGGTGGAATCATCTGCCCAATATTTTTGGCCGTCTTTCCAAACTCTTCAATCCTCGCCGGCGTCCCCTTAATTCTGTGCATATTCATTTGCACCGAGACGATGAAACTGGAGAACCTCTTAGGTATATCGACAAGGATGTTCTTCCCCGCCTCTATTCCATATTGGTGGCTGGTTTGGATTTGACCATCAGGTATCCGGACGAAGATCTCGACTTAATAAAGGTGTCCACGCAATATCATGGCATGCTTGATGATGATGAAGACGACTCGTGGTCAGATGAAGACCACATGTCATCAGAGGAATAACCTTCGTAGGTCTCAATTGTCACTTCTTGCTCCTTAATTTTGTTCGTCTTTGGATTAAGGCAATCGCTTACCTATTACACATCTTTTAGGGGTTCATTACCGTCAGTTGTTATAGTCATTTTTAACACCCTACTGATCTGAGGGTATGGTGTTTTTACTCGTTCAAGTAAGGGAAGGGAAACATAATTGAACAGTCTGAGTGCAAAAGCATATTTATCCTGACTACTGTGTTTTGCGGATGCGAAAGGTCGATCGTTTGTATTTTATAAAGTCACGGTCGCGTGTCCTCACTGCAAAAATAGTAGCTGCCAAAATACTAACAACTTACCATCATATTTTTTACACCAGTCAGTAGGCGCTATCTGAGCTGCATACTTACCGTTTACGTGGATACAAGCCTCAGCTTGACTCTCCAGATGACGCGTAATAAATGACACATGTCACAATCAGCACTATGTGACGTGTCGCGTTCAACCTTCTTCGGTCGCAACGATTTACTCTGCTCCGCCAACTATGAATTCCGAAGGCAATCGTACAGAAGGTCAGAGCTCAATTTATGCTGCTGCGTTTAATCTGAATCCGTCTCTATGTTGGTTGGACTACAATAGGGCCGACAACCAGGACGTGTAGTGCTTGTGGTCACTCCTTTTCATATGGTCACTTCGAGGAGTATCAGCAATGTCGGATATCCGATGGCGAACCCTGCGGGGCGTGTAATAAATTAAAGCATCTAGAATTCCGGATTTTGGAGGCAAAGCGCACTCTCGACGAATTGGTCGACCAATATCAGGGCATGAAAACGCAGAGGAATTATATCCACGATCCAGTCACAAGTCGGATCCCCCCCGAGGTCGTTTCGTACATTTTTCAGCTCTGTTTACCTCCCCTACCATCCGACTCCGATCGACTATATATGCTTGGCAAGGAAGAGAACTCTGAGCCATTAAAGTTGGGAGCGATATGCCGAACTTGGAGGAAAATTGCTTGGGCAACACCCCGTCTTTGGACAGTCCTCAGGGTCTGTATCAGCCCCTCAGTTTCACCGGTGTGCTATGATCTCGCACAACAATGGCTGGTCCGGTCAGGCGACCTACCTTTGACAATTTACATCTTCACGTCCATCTTCAAGGACCGCCGTAAATTCTTCGCTTCTCCAGACAAGGTCAACTCTTTCATCCAACTGGTAAATCAATACTCGAGCCGTTGGTACCGACTGTGTCTCTGTATTCCGCCCTCCCTGTTCCCTCAGTTTTGTGGCGATTCGACTTCACACTCCTCATTGCATGCTTTGCATTTATATCCCACTGATGGGTATCCTTACATAGGCCGGTTCTCCTTGAATAATGTGAAACCAAGTCCTGCAAACGTTTTCATATCCTCCCTCCCCTTCAGTGCAGTCGACATTGAATGGAACAATGTTACGGAAGTGCACTTCAATAAAATTCCACTCGACCAGTTCTTTGAACTACTCAAACGGGCGCCAAAGTTGATCCATTGTACATTCTACAACTTCTCAAGATCTCTTCCTGATGAAGAACAGTTCCCGGTACCTGCATACACCATTACTCATCATCAAATCCAAATCTTTAACCTAGCTTACCCGGAGGACTCGAACATAGTTTCATTCTTCTGTGAAAAGGTCAGGTTTCCGGCACTCGTAGATTTATCCTGCACGATGGATTGTCCCTTGCCGACGGAGTCGCTTTTAGCGTTTCTCAAACGTTCTTCTTGCCTTGTAGAAGAACTCTCCCTTCGCGATGTGCCGTTTGACGACGACGACATAACAAACCTCCTACAGGCTATTCCTTCGCTTCGACGGCTCAATCTACGACCATATATATGGAGTAACTACTCACCAGACTGCCTTTTTGAACGCTTAGCCAGAACTTCCATTGCTAACGACGATGAAGGCGCTTTCCTCCCTGAACTCCGATACTTCATTTACGACGATGAACGCGGCTTGAATATTCGGTGGGATCATCTGCCCAAGATTTTTGGTCCTCTTTGCGAACTCGACAATCCTCGCCGACGGCCCCTTAATTCTGTGCAGATACATTTGGAACGGGACGAAGAAAACGAGGAACCTCTTGTATACATAAACAAGGATGTTCTTCCCCATCTTCTTTCCATATTGGAAGCGGGTTTGGACTTGACTATCGGGTATCCGCACGAACATCTGGACTTAATCAAGGCGTCTGTGAAATATCATGAAGAGGTTGATTATGTTGAAGACTGGTCGTCGTCAGAGGAATAATTTTCGTAGGTTTCCATTTTCAGTTCCAGCTCCTTAATTTTGTTTGTTTCGGGATTATGGCAATCGCTTACCTATTACTACGCATCTTTTAGGAGTTCGTTACCCAGCTTACCCTTCAACTGTTATAATCAATTTGAACAATTCGCATTGTATGCAGATTATACTCTTTTTTTGTGTTGATAGTCACTGAAAGTATGGGGCTTTTTATTCATTCGACTAAGGGATGGAAGTACAACTGAACACAGAGTGCAACAGCTTGTTTATCCGGTCTATCTTGCGGAGGATGCGAAAGACACGGCAAGTTATTTTTTACGAGGTGTCCCCACTGTAGAGTTGGCAAACCAATAGTTGGTAAATATAACAACCTACTGTCATACTTTGCACACCCATTAATACGTAGAAGTTGGCTATCCGACCTACAGGGCACGACACTCGCTACCCTTTCCGGAAGATCAATAAATGACACATGTCACAAATCAGCACTGTGTGACGTCTCGCGTTCGACTTGAACCAACTACTCATTTCTCTGCTCTGCCAACTATGGACTCAGGAGACAATCTTACAGAAGGTCAGAACTCCATTTATTATGCTGTGTTTAATCTGATTCCGTCGCTGTTGTTTGGACTACAATAGAGCTGACAGCCAGGACTTGTATTGCATGTGGGCGCTCCTGCTCATGTGGTCGCTTCGAGGACTATCAGCAATGTCGGATATCCGATGGCGAACCCTGCGGGGTGTGCAATAAATTAAAGCATCTAGAATCCCAGATCTTGGAAGCAAAGCGCACTCTGGACGAATTGGTCAGCCGATATCAGGGCTTGAAAACTCAGAGAAATAATATCCACGATCCAGTCACAAGTCGAATCCCTCCCGAGATTGTTTCGTACATTTTCCAGCTCTGCCTGCCTCCCCTACCATCTGAATCCGATCCACTCTATACACTTGGCAAGGAAGAGAACTCCGAGCCGTTAAAGTTGGGAGCAGTATGCCGAGCTTGGAGGAAAATTGCTTGGGCAACACCCCGTCTCTGGACAGTTCTCAGGTTTTGTATCAGCGCCGCTAGTTTGCCGGCGCGCTGCGATCTTGCGGAACAATGGCTGGTTCGATCAGGCTGCCTCCCATTGACATTTTACATCTTCACACCCATCATCAAAGACGACAGGAAACTCCCCCCTTCTCCACACATCGTCAACTCCTTCATCAAGCTAGTAAATCGATACTCGAGCCGTTGGTACCAACTCCGTCTCACTGTTCCGTCCTCCCTGCTCTTCCTATTTTGTGGCGATTCAACTTCAGACTCCACATTGCGCACATTACAGATATTTCCTAGTGACTGGAATGAAGCACGTTCTATTGGCCATTTCTCCTTGAATAACGTGAAACCAAGTCCTGCTAACGTTTTTATATCCGCCTTCGCCTTCAATTCAGTCGACATTGAATGGAACCACGTTACGCAAGTGGAATTGGGGAACCTTCAACTCGACGAGTGCTTTGAATTACTCAAACGGGCCCCGAAGTTAAACCGTTGTAAATTTCACAACTTCTCAAGGTCTCTACCTGGCGAAGAGCAGTTCCCGGTACCTGAATACACCATTATCCATCACCAAATCCGAATATTTGACTTAACCTACCCCGCCGACTCGGATGTGGTTTCATTCTTTTGCGACAAGGTCAGATTTCCGGCACTGGTGGTTCTATCCTGCGCATTTGAATGTTTTCTGCCAACGGAGTGGCTTGTATCCTTTTTCAAACGTTCTTCTTGCCTTATAGAGCAATTGTCTCTTGACAGTGTGCTATTCGACGACGACGACGACATAATAGTCCTCCTACGAGCAATTCCTTCTCTTCGTCGGCTCGAGCTACAGCCACATATATGGAGTGACTACTCACCAGACCATCTTTTCGAACTCTTGGCTAGCACTTCCATTGCTGATGACGATGAAGATACTTTCCTCCCTGGACTGCAGTCCTTCAGTTACTACGAGGAGCAGCAAGATATTCGGTGGAATCATGTGCCCAAAATTTATGGGCCACTTTGCGAACTCGACAATCCTCGCCGACGGCCCCTTAACTCTGTGCAGATACATTTGGACCGAGACGAAGAACGTGAGGAGCCTCTCAAATATATTGACAAGGACGTCCTTCCCCAACTCTTTTCCATATTGGAAGCCGGTTTGGATTTGACTATCGGTTATCCGGACGAAGATCTCGACTTAATCAAAGCGTCTGTGAAATATCATGAAGAGGCTGGTGATGATGAGGATTACTCGTCGTCAGAGGAATAACCTTCGTATTAGGTTTCAATTCTCGCCTCTTGTTCCTAAATTTTGTTCGTCTTAGGTTATGACCTAGAGTATTACGCATCTAAAAGTTCGTTACCTTCAACTGTTGTTTTCAATTTGAACACCTCGCGTTGTATACACAAGCTGAATTAACCTAATCCAAAGTATATCATCCAACCGTCACCCTCGCAATCGTCGACTTTGGCGTACTCTTTTTTTTGTTGATAGTCATTACTGAAAGTGTGGTGTGTTTTTATTCAGTCAACTGAGCGGAAAGGGAATGGGACTAAATAATCTGAGTTTCAACGCTTCAACCAACTGTTACTCTACTACCCCAGTAATTTCTGTACGCCCTGAAGCTACTCCAACCCATCGAGACAAATAAGGTAACATAGAGTTATACAATCCATCGATAATAGACAATCATTCCAGTAAGCTTGTCATTATCGCGGCATAAGTTGCAATTGGTCGATCGACCGGGTCGTTCCCCGTACACCTTCCAGTCCTTTATGGTTTACCAGTCCGTCCATCGATTCAGGCCTTCTTTCTCCGAAGGATGAGCACGTTAGAGCCAGTTCAAATTCTGCACTTCGAAAGGTTGTCAGTCAGGGACGAAGGCGATTATCTGCACACGAGTTCGTAGTGACAACCAACCACCCACGAGGGATAAGTAACAAAAGAGAACAAAGACGGCCTTGATCCCTGCGCAGGCCGCCTGCCTGCTGGACGTCTGTTGGTCCACGCTTTACGTACAAAGAGGAATGGGTGCACTATAAATTAAAAGAACACTGGATAAGCCACTTTCAATCCCCACCATTCATCACGCCTTCCCAAGAGGAAGCTCATACGAGAGTCTAAGCTCTGCCAGCACTGAACGATAAGCGACTGGTTTTTTGACGAATTCAAGGCTAGCCAGCCAACGACCCGCTGATATGGAGTACGAGTACGTTTCTTAGTCGAGCTTGAAGGCCCGCTACGCCACTGACGAGTATACGGTTCTCCAGCATGTTCAAAGAAAGGCGAGGTAGCGTGCCAGTGGTGTCATTCCAACGAAGAGGAAACAACTGGGCAAGTCCTCCGTTATTTCTCTTCTTCCCACTCCAACTTCTAACCGATCCCTTTCACCTCTCGCCTCTGTGTCTTGTCCTTGTCACACGACTGCCGATCTTCATCTGGCCACTTCGAACAACAGGTCGTCACGGATGGTCGGGTGTCGGAGGGCAAGAACTTCCTCAATCGAGTGGCCAAGTTGTCGATAGCCGCCACGATCTTCCTGGCAGCGACCTACGGCGAGGGTCTGGTCAACTTCTTCGCTCTATTCGCGTTATTTGTGGTGTATTTGATGGCAGTAGGTTAGGTTGGTTCGAAAGGTCTGGGGCCTAGGGGCTAGTTCGTCGTCCAAAAACTTAAGGATCCTGTTTTTCGTTTGTATTGATTTGAAATTTGTATTGTATCATCGTTGGGAAGAGCGATATGGAAGGGGATAAATTAAAGTCACAAAGAAATTCAGTTGATCGGCTGAACATCTGGAACACAGAAAGCGTATCGATTATCCTGCAGGAGTAGGAACACCCAACGTGGCCCGCTGTGAAGACGAGAAGACATTAGCTGCAATTTGTGACTCGGTAATTAGACACGTACAATCTGTATATAAGTCGCCCGTTCGCTTGGAGGCAGCATGTTGATCTGCTCCGGAGTCATAGATAGAACTCGCATAATAAGAGCCTGAAAATGAACAAAAGTTGATCAGTATGTCGTGTTGGTTTTGAAGCGAAAAACGAAAAGAAGCAATGCCATACGACGCCAAATGTGGAAGGAAAAAGCGTACCTTCTGCTCTTCCGGAATTCCAGCTAGCGCCTCCGGTAATGCGGGTGTGGGAGTCTGAGTGACAGTCGGTGTCGGTGCTTGAGGTGGTTGTTGGTACGGCGGGTACCCTGGATATCCGCCTTGCTGCTGATACTGCTGATATGGCTGCTGCTGCTGATAGGCTGGCTGTTGGTACGCTGCTGAAGTTGGCGGCTGCTGGTACCCATATCCCTGTCCGTACGCCGGCTGTCCATAACTGCCATATGCTCCCGATGGCGTGGGGGTTGCGTTTGCTCCAGGGCCGTTCGTTGAACCGTAGCCGTAGGGCGGCGTGGGGGTATGAGTGGGTGCAGAGGAATCAGCTGGAGGTACAGACGAAGAAGCTGTGGGTGGTGTCGATGTGCGATACTGTGCTTGAAGGTGAAGAGGAATGGCGGAAATAGGTGCAGGTGCAGCTGGTGCCGGAAGTAGTTGCGGTGTTGTGCTGTTTATCGAAGAACCCCCCGCTGCATGTCCCGCAGGAATAGAGTTGGATGGTTCTGCAGAACCGCTTGCCCCAAACTCCGCCAATGTTTTCTGTCGAAAAGAAAGATAAATATCGTCAACCAAGATGTTCGGTGCCACAGAGAAAAAACAGGCGTATGTAACATTTCAAACATACCTGAAAGACCTCAATATCGATGGCGTTCATTGAGACCATGAGAGTAATCAGCGCATACGCGATGGCTGGCTGACTATTGAGGATTCCTCGAGCAGCTGCTGGAGTCGTTTTCTGTCGTAATTGAAGTGAGATTATGTTTTTATTTTTATTTGGATGTTGAAATACTCACTTTAAGAGTAAGAAGAAGTTCAAGTAGTTGTTCTGCAGCAATATTGGGATTTGCCATTTGGTCGCTGTTGGTGGTATTGGTGGAAGTCGTTGACCTCGTGAGTCGTTCAATTGTCAGAAGTGATCGCGTGATCGCATCGAACCAGCACCAAATTCTGCTCCTCAAGAGTACTTCACCTTTGCCTCCTCACGATACTTCAAAACGCGAACCAGATAGCTTACTAGGTCAAGGTCTTTCTTCTTGAAATCTTTTAAGCCTAATCTTCGGAACTCCAAAATTTTGAACAATTCCGAATCGCCTTGAGCTCGAACTCATTCAACCCCACCGCAAGTCTAAATTTTTCTTGTTCGTTTCTATTATTGATTCTGTATTCCAGAGTATCGCATTAACCTGATTTACTAACCACCGCATTTCAACGTACCTGAGACGACTAGTGTCTGTGTACTCGGTGTAGAATCCAAATGGATAAACACCTTCAATCCGATGTGGACGCGCAACTTCCTAAATTCAACCAGTGCAAAGGAAAACCACCCGTAGATTCTCTGGTTGATCGCTTTCCTGTGGAAATTGCATCTCGCATATTTTATTTCGCCGTTGACGATCCTGATACCGCCGATGCTTGGTGGAGCAAGAAACAGACAAAAGGGCCCCTCATTCTCGGCGCTGTCAATCGAACTTGGCGAGCAATCGCTTGGACAACGCCTCAACTTTGGGCATTCATTCACATAAAAATCTCGCGTGAGACAACGGCGACGAAAACAGAGCTCGCCAACGAGTGGCTTGGTCGCTCCGGACAGCTCCCCTTGACCATAGTTGTCTCGTGGATAGATCACCAAACGTCGGATGCCTCTTTGGCAATAGATCCACTCATAGATACTATCAATGGCTACACCAACCGCTGGCGAATTCTCGAAGTCGAACTCCCATTCACATCTCTGTCACGTCTTTTCAGCATTCCCGTCCCTCAGAGTCAGCTAGAAGTACTTAAGATTTCTTCAACCCTCCCATCTCATCTGGCCCCAACCGATAGGCTCATTTTTGCCAACGTGAACTTGCATCCGCAAAGGGTTCAATTATCGTGCGTCCCTCTGGCCATTATCAACCTCCGGTGGGACAACATGACGCATTTGGATGTGGATGAACCTTTCATAGACCAATGTTTGGAAATCTTGAGCTATGCCCCTCATCTCCAATATTGTAATTTTTCGGACATTGCTTGGCGAGGCGACGGTTTTCCGATCCCAAACAGGCCCATCACCCATAGCGTGCTTCGAGAACTGATTCTAGAGTCATCAATCGATCTAATCTCCTTGGGATTACAGCCACTACTCCTGAACGCGCTTGTCTTACCGTCACTGGAGCTACTCGCATTAGACCTTGAACAGCATACCTTTCAGGGGCCGCTGCGGTCCCTTATTGCCCGATCCTCATGGCCGTTGAGAAAACTTTATCTGACTCTTTGGGCCATTGATCTTGAAGCATTTGAAGACGAATTGGTCGAAGTTCTTCATGCCATCCCAAGTCTTCAGGAGTTCGAGCTAGACGGCTTTGACATCAACATAAGAACTATACCAGATCATTTTCTTGCTCGGTTGAATTTGCCCCAGTTACAAATTTTTAACTACACAGGAATTAGATTTTTCTCTTGGGAAGGACTCACAGTTTTCGCGACGGGTTTCCATTCTTCAGGCTCTTCCAACTCGGGACCCCAAACCATTCGTATAAAACTAGAGGATAATGAAGACGATTACATCGATAAAGAATCTCTCGAATCTCTGATTCTTCTCCGTGACGCGGGACTTGACATTACAATCACCACCCGGAGAGAAGCCAAGGGTAAGCTGAATGGATATGACATGCTGGAGTTGTCCAAAAACTATCACGGTCCAAAAGCTATCACGACTGATGCTTTGGTAGGCTGTTCATAATAGACTACACTGGACCTACATTTTATACCAGCAACCGATGAAAAATGATAGTGGTATCAACAATGGTATCAACAACATTGCAATGAAAATGTGATCTTTCTCGTATTAACTTCGTATTACAAACTATACATATTAACCCAACTCAGGCTCAACGTTCCAGTTTTAATTACGATTCCTCAAAAAATAAATACGGCCGTTGTAAATGGTTGACCGTGAGTCCATAACCTTGGGCAATATCTATCGTCAGACAACTAGTCATATGTGGAATAAAAGGACTCACTTCATGCCAATAATAAATAGAATAAATTATCCACTAGCTTGTCTCAAAGCCCAGCAGCTTCCAATCCTCCACTCGATCCTGGAATATCTCACAATACCTCTTCACCCTCTCCACCGTGAGCGCCCAAAACTCCTCGCTAAACAACTCTTCATCCTGCGACTTCGTCTGCCTCAAACTCTCAATCAGATGTTTTAACCCCATCAGCCTCCGTATATCCCCGGCGTCTTGGTGCTGCTTCTGCTTCTTGTACGGCTCTTCCGCCTGACAGTGGTCATCCCACCCCTGGAGTTTATGGTATAAAAGTAACGAAAACGGGACGACGGGTATAGTGTCTATCACGAGCACGCGCTCCGGCCTAAGGTGGGGCAGATGCATGGTACCTGGGATCAGGATGTCAACTTTGCACTCGGGTCCTTGGTATCGGGTCCGATACCATAGAATACGGTATTCCGCGGACGGGTCTCGGGGCATTTTGAGGTAGAAATTCCGCGAATTAGAGTGAAGGACGAGGTCTTTGAGCTGTTGTGCAGAGAAGGTAGCCCGCTTGCCAGAAGTCGAATCAGAGGATTCGGAGTCGGATGAGGTATCGTAGACTGGATCCTGACTAACTAGCAGATCCACATCCTATATTCGATAGCAACATTGAGTACTGCATATGGTTGCTGTGCATCAACGTACTTTGGGACACCGCGCGCAGCCGTATAGTTTGGACGCAAGACTTCCAAATACAGCACACGAAAGGCCATGGGCATTGAATATCCCGGTCACTGTCCGTGCAGCCTCCAGAACGATAGCGAAATGGGCGTTCTGAAGCTGTGTCTTAACAGCCCGTGGGCGCTGAGACTTCTTTCCTTTTCCTGTTCCGTTGGTTGTTGCCGTGGTAGCTGTGGGTACAGTGGGTTCCATACTTATGTCCAGATGAGGTATCGTTTGGGTATTTGACACCGAAAGGTCGAGAGAAAGCAGAAAAAGACCAGAATTGCGAGTATACGTGGGTTCGAGTAGATATAAAGAATACAGACCTCCCAAATGTCGCCACCTTGAGCTCCGAACTCAGATTGGCGTTAATTAAGAGAGGATGACTTTATGGTTTTGGAGAGAGAACATGAAGGTGGCGGTGCAGATCACTGGATCAATTCGCCAATTAGCCTAACCATCAGTGTCTCTTGTCACCAACACACCACCGTATTTTTTTTTAAGTTTCCGTATTGACGCTCTTGACATAGGAGAATGGCCTGGAATGGCACATATCTCGTGAAAGTAGGGTACGCACGGCATGATCGGGGCGATTGCCTTGGTTCCTCACTCCACATCAAGTCGCATCTGAGAGATTGAATTCTAACGGTCTCTAACGGAAGAACCCTCAATACTCTATTACAGTGAAACAGGAGATGTGGCTTCTCGATAAATATCCCAAAGGACAATCGCTTCTGTGGTTCGAGGCTTCTTCCTTTCCACCTCGAAATCGCTATATCTTTTCGAAACGGAATGTCAGCGCCCGTCTCAATTCGCTCAGCAGTAGACGTGTTCTTCAATTTGCGAGGCATTCAGACAACACGGTATGCTCGACGTAAGTGCCAATAAATCTGGTTAATTTTTTCCGTCCCTAATACTAATATTCTGGGTTTAGTGGCATCGAATGCAATCATTTTTTACGACCAGCGTAAGACTTACGCCTGTTTTCCATGAATTAACGATCCCTAAAGGAAGCCATTCCACCAGTAATCACTTTCGACATTGAAGTAAGTAGCGGAATCATGTCTACATCCTCTGGCCAGTGACCGGTAATCGGTTAGGTGAACTCGATTTGGGTGAATATTTCGATTTTGGATTTTACTTCGACTGAAGCTCGAAACAGAAAAGTCGATGGACCTTCGCAAAAGTCTTGTTCCTTGTGGTGCGCCCATCAAAATTTTACTTCTGGGGTCTACGTCCTGGTTAACGGCCGTCGCCAGAATCGTTATTACGGATTAGCTTCAGCCATGTGAGCATCTTTTATTATCGTACAGTCTCACTCATCTGATAGTCACTGTAGATTTAACACCTACGGTAATAACATGAACCTTTGACGTCGAATATACACTGAGATGATCTGTGCAGCCTTCTTCGCTCCGAAATTTTCTGATAAGGCGAGTGTGATTTTTCAAGGCGTTTTCTAAAAAGGATTCTCAACATCATGGCGGGTAGTTGTGCGTCTTTTGCGTTCTAGAATGGTTTCACTCGTGGCCTGACTAATCTGATATGTTCGTTGTCGTTGAAGCTGCAAGTGTATTTTTTGTCTCTGCTATTTCCCCCCTTTCTGACCGTACTTCTTCTTAGGCGTTGAGTTCTACCTATGGGAAGGATGGACGGGCTTGGTTGGCTGTATGCTCGCAGACAGTAAGTGTATTTTGTACCCAACTCGACCGCTCCAGCTTGATGTACCACGACCACAGTAATCCTGCAAATGCGAATATACGCTCTTTATACCAAGAACAAGAGGGTCACCAGCTTGATGATGGGGTTCTTCGTGATTTGCTTTGCACTTTCTGCCTGGATCATGGGCTCCAGTCTGAAGGGCTTGACAGGTGCGAAAAGCGTAACATACCAACTCTTTCATCTCGCTCAATAAAAAAGCAGCCGCGGCAACCCAGATTATCGGTGGTCAATTTTGCGTATCACCCCTTGTTCCACCTCATTTCTATATTTTTTGGATCCCAATGCTGTCCTTTGAACTCCTCCTATGCTCATTAGCCGTGATCCGCGCCTACGAATCCTATCATGCAAGCGGGAATCCGGTGTTCAATGGCCAACGCCTCTTCAGCATTCTCATTCGGGACTCATTGGTGTACTTCTTTGCGTAGGCGCTGTTGCACTACTGCCTGACCTCGAATACTGACTTTTCTCAACGATGTAGGATTGGTGTCACGTATCTAACCTGCTTGGTCGTCTGGATATTGGAACCGGTGACGGTTCTCCGTTATTTATCTCTTGATTTAGACCTCATACCATTCTAGAATATTCTCCTCGAAGCGCCTATCGGATTCTCTCTTGCTATCTCATGTACCTTGGGGAGCCGCATGATTCTGAACCTCCGAGAACCGACGCGTGAGCAAGAAGGCCCTTCGAAGGTTTTCATAGAGTTGGACGATGTCCGTCGCGGAGGTGTTTAACAGAAAGTGCACTTCAGGTTACGATATACCCTGTTCCTGCTACATTTCACCACGGTATCGAGCTTGAAGCGTCGTTATCCATAGCTCTGGGTTGTTTCAATATATCGTTCTTCCCCGACACTGGGATTCGGGGACAGTGAAACACACAGGAATTGAGTTCCACCAGATATGTAATGTAAAGTTGTTGCGCTCGTTCCACTGAATCAACGTCCCGTACTATTCTCGCCATAAGCTCATAACATTTCTTCGCATCTGCACCGTCCGAAGAATCTTGACTCCCTGGGTGCGTTGTTTCGGAATAACGGATCCACTTTCAAAATTGGCCATAAGAGGACAGAATTCACCGAACATACAGGAGTAGCATAGAATAGTCATTGAAACGACGCACGAGACCCTCTGCACCCCAGAATCATCTGGAACACGATCATCGGAGGAACTAACTCCAAATCAACCACCTTGATACCGACCAGATCCTCCTTCCTCATTCGCAGATCATCCGCATCCGCAACGGCACCATTATGGACCAGAACCCTTGAATTCCACTTCCTCTTCTGCGAGCGAAAAGACTGCAGATGCGTAAATTAGGTTGACAAATTTCAGGAGATGAAGAACATACTGGAGAGGAATATCTTATCCCCAGGCTTGTCTATCAATCGTCGACTTAAGACTAGTAAGAAACCAACAAGCTACAGCTGTGAGCTCAAGAGTCGATCAAACTGACGACATAGTCGAACTGGTCGCCTAGACGTGATAGCTGGCAGGATGTTTAGCGATGAAACTGTTGCGCATATGGGATCGTATCCTAAAAGGAACTTCAGAATCTGAAGAGTCTTCGTCAGAGGTCGCGGACGACAGCATGTATCCTTGCCCTGGCCGAGGGCGAATCCACCATCAAGTGTCATCGGTCATAGACTACCTTGACACAGGACTTTTGTGGAAGGGCAGGGCAGGACCCGGACGCGCGATGTAACGGAGCTACACGGGGACATCTTGGGTTTCAGCCACAAGGTGAGCTCATGTACCACTACCCACTTTCCTCGTTTGCTTTCCAGGAGATGATAACGGAAGACGAAAGTGACAGGTCGTTGAAACACAGATATCTGACGACAAGGATGCTTTGAGGTATATCATTCTGGCATGTGTTGTTCAGCGTCAATCTAGGAAGTTCAGGCAAATGAATATCACAAAATGGCTTTATATGTCAACTTGGTTCATTAATCAATCCATGTCGGCTCGACATCAGGTACTACTTTCGCTTTGGGTTTATAAGGTTTTCCATCTTCTTCCTTCAGTTTCATTCGCAGCTGAACAGTACGATGAATCTTGATGCCCTCAGCGCGTTGTTTCGGGATAACACGGCCACGACCACGATTGATCCTACAACCACAGAATATCAACAAACACGTCGACAGGCAAGATAAAGACACAGCGAACACTCACGAAAGCTTCTGCACCCAAGAATCATCCTCCTCCTTCTGGAACCTAATCCGCTGAGGCACAAACTCCATAATCCACCACGACCTCGAGATACTCAGCATATCATTCCTATCACTCAACGCATCCGCCAAATCCTCCTCTTCCTCATTCACAAAATCACCCACGTCCGCAAAAGCACCGTTATGCGCGAGGATCCTTAAATCTCTCTTCTCCTTCGGCGGGGTGCCGGAGAACTGGGCCACTGGTGCGGGACGAGTGAGAACACGTGGCCAGAGCGTCGAGGGGTCGAGGCCGGCCATTTTGAAGGAGTCGCGGTGGAAGAGGATGCCGGTTTTGAGCTTGAAGCATTCGCGGATCATCCAGCGGAGAGAGATGCGGGCGAGGTTGTTGCGTACTTCGTTCTTGACAGCTCCTCCGCCTACATCTATAGAAGGAAGAGGAAGAAAAGCCACGTCAAAGAGCGTCACATCTTCCAACTCAAAAATGTACGAACCACAATGACACCCTGCAAACCAAACCTCCTCGACGTCGGTACAATGTTGACCTCGAGTGTACTGACGCTCGAGCTCGCGCAAGGTACGCCGTCGTGTAGGTTTCTTCTTCGGTATGTGCTTCTCGCCCCACTTCAGACCGAGTCCCATCTCTTCCGGCGTCGGACGGCTGAAAAAGTTGGGCTTGAACCGCACACGGTGTTCGTCCAGCGAGAGTGCCTGGCGGAAGTTTTTGACATGCGTGTTGAATGTGGTGAACGGCAAACGCTTCGGGACGAGACCGACAGAGCCGACTGTGTCCCTATACAAATGTATGTAAGGTTGGGCTCGAAGTTGGGCTTGAAGAACTTGACTCACCAGACGCCGATAAGCTCGATGTTGACGTCGATGGAGAAGGCTTTTTTGAATGCGGCACTTTGTTCCCATCCTGTCTTGTCTTCGCGAGAATACATTTTGTACGCGAATGGGACTTGCTGGTGGTTGTCTCTGGGAAGCAGCCCGACCTGTCTAGGAAGTAAGGTTCGGACTTTGCACGTTAACGAGAATAGCACGAACCTTGTGGAGCCTGGTGGAAATTAGATTAGAAAGTCGGTTGCTTGAAGTAAGAAAAGCCATCACTCACATCCCTGCGAGAGCTCTTGCTGTGTCTATATGAAGAAGGGGTATTCACTTTCAGGCATTCTCGAGCAATATAAGAGTCGATACCTACAAGCACCTCGAGAAAAGCCTGTAGAGATATAAATACGGATTCATAAATCAGAAACGGTCGAAGGACATACCAAAGAGGAAGATTTTATCCCCAGCCTTGTCTATCAGTTGTCAAATTGAGTTAAGGACGACATTCTTAATGAGAGGAGATAAGAGACCCACAATTTTGCATTAGGAACTCATAGCCTCCTGACATTTCGATTGAACGTTAGTCAGGAACACGAAACAAAAGATTGAATGGGATATTACCCATAACATGTGCATCCAGGTGCACGCCGACCATGGCGTCCATAAGTCTGTGCAGTTTCGCCATCATGGGCTTCGCGATTTGAGGAACTGTGTACGTCCCGATCCCAGCCTGAAATAGGACGAGTTGAGTTTAGAGGGAATGATGATGGGAAAGCAGAGGGGTTTCTATACCTGGTAGTAAACCATCTGCTGCTCCGGGTCGTCTTTCTTGAGCATCGTGAAGAAATTCACGATATTCGAGTTCTAGGAGAATGCTTCAACGAAAGGCTGGGTTCGAGAGGTGTAAAGAACTGACGTCATCGTCAAATTGGTCGCCTAGACGCGATAGTTTGCAACCATTCAGCAATGTTTTTGGAAAGAGGGGTTCGAGATTTCTCACCTGTCCCATCAAAGCACAGGATAACCGTGCGATGTTTATGATCAGGCGGGATAGTAGGCTCCAGAGGCACCTCAGAACCTGAAGACGAGTCATCCGAACCAGCGCCAGTCGGAGACGACACCTTGGGAAAGCCTGGATATTGGTCTTGGGTGAAGCGCGAGTCGACACTCAACGTATTGTCTGTCATCGACGAAATCGTTACGGAACGGTTGTGAGTGGCCATAGAGGGCTTCGGAGACGAGAGGGGAGTAAATCAACGGCGTTGTGGGGGCTGTTCTTTCTTGTTGGAGCCTTGAGGTGGGTTCATATAATATCTTCCTTGTTCGCTTCCCGGGATATGAAAAGGAAGAATCAAGCGATTTGGTCCCTGACATGTCATCAAACCTTTTATGACACGACATGGACGCCTCGAATTTGTAATCCTCTGCTGGAATAGCACAGAAGGGAATGCGGGAAATAAATTTCGAGAATCGAGGGATGGTGAAGGTGTTTCCTCCGGAAAATCTGTCGAAACTTGTCCAGAGCCAATCTTGCAATTATTGGCAGACGAGTGCCAAAATGTCACTCGATAATTCGAGGCCACGGAGTCGAGGGTTTGAACTTCGTAAGTTGATATATGGACATCCGGTCCTGTCGTATACCATTAACTCCACGACTGGCGTGAGCATTGTCAAAAAAAGGTCATGAGAAGGTGCTAAGTGGCATACCTCTCGGGAAAATCAAGTCTCATGGCCATGGACTATTCCTGCAGACAATGCTTTCTGAAGGTCGTACACTGTCCAGGCAATGTGAGAACGAGAGGAAGCTGGCGAATTTGAACGAACCTGGTATTAACAGAACGTTGAAACGTTTTGAGCTCCATGCGCAAGAGATATTCCGCATGGCACGATGTATAGGTATAGGCGTTCCTGTCCGAACCAAGGTGTGGTTGGCTGTTATAATGTCGAAGTGAATGATGAGGCCTTGCAACATTGGCAAGATTGAGAGAAGAACAGCGTATTTGAACAGATTTGGAGGCAGAATCAGTTCAACGTGAAGTAAAAAACCGAGGGATGGTGACGGTGTTTCCTCCAGAAAATGTGTTGAAAGTTGTCCAGAGCCAAACTTGCAATTACTGGCAGAGGAATGCCAAATCATCGCTCGATGAGTCGAGGCTGTGGAGGCGAGAGCGTTTGACCTCTGAAAGTTGGTCAAAGGTCATCCGGTCCTGTCGTACCCTTAACTCCACGACTGGCGTGAGCATTGTCAACAAAAGCTCATGCGAAAGTGCTGAGTGGCATACCTCTCGGGAAGACTGAGTCTCATGGCCATGCAGTATATCTGCAGACGATGCTGTTAGAAGACGGTACACTGTCCATTCAATGTGAGAACAGGAGGAAGCTGGCGAATTTGAACGAACCTGGTGCCAGCGGAACGTTGAAACATTTGAGCCCATTAACCGATTCCACACGCAAAAAATATTCTGCACGACATGATGTATAGGCGTTCCTGTCCGAACCAAAGTGGTTGGGTGTTGAGATGTTGAAGTGAATGATGAGGCCTTGCAACATTCGCAAGATTGAGAGAAGAACGGCGTATTTGAACACATTTGGAGGCAGAATCAGTTCAGGTTGATATTTTGGGCGGGGTAAAGAACCGAGGGATGGCGAAGGTGTTTGTTCCGAAAACTTTGTCGAAGTTGTCTAGAGCCAATCTTGCAATTATTGGCAGATGAGTGCCGAAATGTCACTCGATAATTCGAGGCCATGGAGTCGAGGGTTTGAACTTCGCAAGTTGATAAATGGTCATCCGGTCCCGTCGTATACCATTAACTCCACGACTGGCGTGAGCATTGTCAACAAACGCACATGAGAAGGTGCTAAGTCGCATACCTCTCGGGAAGACCGAGTCTCATGGCCATGGAGTATTCCTGCAGACAATGCGTTTGAAGGTCGTACAACTATCCAGCCAATGTGAGAACAGGAGGAAGCTGGCGCATTTGAATGAACCTGGTGTTTTAGCGGAACGTTGAAACGTTTCGAGGCCATGAACAGATCCCACATGCAAACAATATTATGCACGACAAGAAGTATAGGCGCCTGTCCGAACCAAGGTGTGGTTGGTTGTTGAATTGTTGAAGTGAATGATGAGGCCTGAGGCCTTGCAGGAGTGGCCAGATTGAGGGAAGAACGGCGTATTTGAACAGATTTGGAGGCAGAATCAGTTCAACGTTGAAAGTTTCTGTGAGGAGGGGTAAAGAACTGAGGGATGGCGAAGGTGTTTGCTCCAGAAACTCTGTCAAATGTTGTCTATAGCCAATCTTGCAATTCGTGGAAGATGAATGCCAAGAGATCGCTCGATAAGTAGAGGCCGTGGATGTGAGAATCAGAACTTTGAAAGTTAATCAAAGGTCATCCGGCCCTGTCGAACACTAACTCCACGTCTAGCGTGAGCATGGTCAAAAAAAGCTCATGAGAAAGTGTTAAGTGGCATACCTCTCGGGAAGGCGGAACCGCGATGCAAAAAGATTCAGGGAGCAATGGTGCATGATGTCGGAAGGTCGTACTATGTACAATGTCCAGTCAATACGAGAATGAAAGTAAGCAGGCTGGGTGTTTGGACACATACCTGGAGGCGAAATCAGCCAAACGTCGAAACGTCGATAGGTCATGGACAGATTAGGCATCCAGGCAGATTATACACGAGCTGGTGGGCAGTTATTTATGTCCGTACCACAGTGGTTGCTTGTGAACGTTGAAAATGTCGTAAGTAGGCCATCGAGCCTCCCTGACCGTCACCGAGAAAAGACCGTCGGATTTGAACAGTTCCGGATGCAAGGTCAATTGGATGTTGAGAGACTGAGAGATAACTGTGTGATTTGCCAGCTAAACAGATTCTGAAAGACGAGCGAATTGTTTCTCTTGACAGAAACATGGTGGTTGTTTTCGAACGACGGATGAACCGGGAACCGGACTTGAACTGGACCAACAAAATGATCGCTGCACAGCCACAGATGGGATTTTATTATCTTATCTTCTTCAGGACCTTTCTCACCCAAGCAACACCCAAGCCAGGTTTTGACCAGACCATGACACAGCCCAACGAGCACGACCGGTTCTGGTGCATGCCTCTCGACGATGAATTCGGACCTCAGGCCTCAGATCCACAGCTCCAACGCTGATCGATGAACTTCAAAATGTATGCTTGCACGAATTTGAATTGCCATCCTTCATGATGTGCTACAGTAACTAATGTTGCAACTTCTCTTTAAACTGGAGGAAAGCCGGGTGGAAGCTGGACCGTTGCGCTGTTCTTGAAGCCATTCGCGGAAGACATCGAGGCTGAAGACGGCCAGGAGCCAGCGATGAAGTGAGCTCATCTTGATATCGCTGGCAGAATGGAGGTGTGTTGTCCTTGGTACTCCGTTTGTATACGCCCTTGTTGATCGTGTTCCTTCGAACCACAGACTACGCGGATCAGCCCATACCAGGAGTTGGGTATGACTGGTCGTCCTGTTCGGTATGTCGTCTACCCCTGCTTACAATGTCGATGATGGGCTAATCTTTTTCTTATTTTATCAGGGCCTTGGTGGAATATGCTTAGATCTACTAGCATCTATTTATTGAATCACAACCGTACACCAGGCAATACTCGATATCATCAATCTATCAAGTTCCTGCTTCCGAAGTTTCCGTTTCGTGATATCTGTCCATGGGTGTAAAGTGTAAGATGAATTATCATTAAACAGATACGACTACGCCGATATACAAATCTCATAAGATGCTCAATAAACCAACTAATGCCCACAGGCATTTACAATCAATCAATAAGCATAACCACATCCACATCCACATCCATATCCAACTACAACTACAACTACAACCAACATCAAAACCCAAGCTGTTCAACAAGACTACTCCAGCCCGGATCAAGCGTAATAGGCGACGCCGCGAACCCCCCACCGAACCCGCTCTGAAAACCCGGCGCGAAGCCCGAACCAAACCCCATCCTGCGCGGGTCCATCCAAGGATCAGACGGGTGGTGAGTATGCAGCGTCGGCTGAAAATAAGGCGAATGGTGCAGCGACTCTATCCGCGGTGGGAGGTGAAAAGGCTGGAGGAGCAGCCTCGCGGTCTCGGGCGCTGGGGACTCTCGGTCTCGAAAGGACTCGAGATGCGGCTGCGGTGGGTGTGGGTGGTGCTGGTGCTGTGAGTGGTGATGATGTGATGCCATCGACGATGTCGATGATACCGGCATAGGCACAGGCATCGGGTCGCTCGGATAGTCAAAAAAAGACATGGACGGAGGGCCGGTCGACACTAAGCTGCGCAGCCCGAACTCCTTCACGTCCCGCGCGAGCGTGGGGTGCATGTTCTCGCTGCTTTGGCTCTGGAACGGCGGGAGGTGCGATTCGGCGATGTCGGATATTGTCACGGACGTTGCCCGCGAGCGGCCCTCTGCTGAGGTTGAGCTGGCTGCGGAAGTGCAGGCGGGGTGCTCGGAGTCGCGGTGTAGGTGGGTCTTGCCGTTCAGCCGATCGAGCTCGGTGGTTGTGAGTGATGGTGTTGTTAATGATGATGATGTAGATGCGGAGGTTGATGCAGAGGAGGGGTCTGGGTAGTGCTGGTGGAAACGGGTATGAGGGAGGCCGATGACTTCCTGGGCTTTTCGGCGGAGGGTTTGCAAGGAGGTCTGTGTTACGTGAAATAGTAAGACTAAGAATACTAGACAGAGGACATGGAAAGGCGTACTAGTAGTTTAGAAGCGGGCCTGCAGGAAGATGCAGACGAATCGAATAAGGAAGTCAGGTTATCCAACTCCTCCAAAGCCGCCGTCGTCATATGCGACGTTGGCGCTCGGGTCACGAAGAGGCACATTACGATCTTGAAGAAAAATCCAAGGAGTCAGTCAATACGAAGGATGCTACACCACTTGAAACAGTAGCAAGCAGCACGACGTACCGCAGCGGAAAGCCCGTGCGACCAGGCCAAATTGACTCGAGACAGAAATTTGGGGATGACCATCCAGGTCATCGCCAGCCCACGGATGAGCCGCCACGCTGAGCGGTAGATGGCCACTACGGAGGGCAGGTATCGGTGTCGTTGGAGCTCGGCGGGTGCTTCTTGCAGTGCTTGTGCGAAGTAGGCTCGGTGTAGATTTAGTAGGGCTGGAGTTCACGAAATGTCAGAGGATAGTCAACATGATTGTGTGCAAACATTGTTTTTACCTATCTCTTTCGAGGAGAGGACGAGCCAGCGATGCATCGCGATATCAGGCGGAGGCGCGGAAGATTCGTCTTCAGAAAGCATGCGCCACTGCACCGGGACGTCGAAATCGCGAATCTTGCGATCAAAATCCAGAATTGCGCTGTAGACGGGTTGTTTTGGGCCGAGAGCGGCCTCCATCACGTTGTGGAGGAGCAGGGTATATTGGATGTGCCATGTATGAACTGGTAACCATGATCAAGGATAAGAGACAGAAAGTCGATAGGAAGAGGTGGACGCACAGCTCTCTGGCCTGGTATCGGATACGAGGTTGTGGTATATCGGAGGTGGACAGTCGAAGTGCGCTCTGGATATACTTGGAGGTCTGCCGAGATGGAGGCTCTAAAAATGTGATGTGAGTTGAAAGATAAACCACCAGAACGACACAAAACCAAAAAAAAAAAACACGGACCGCCCACGTATCCGCCACAAACACCCTCCAAAACAGCTCATGCCGCCGCTGAATTGCCTCTTCAGGCAACTTCCACCGAAAGCTGTTGAGGTCTTGATAGATAGATAGATGAACGACGTCTGAGCTAAATAAACATTCCGCTGATATCAATCCGACTTACGAAGGCCGACCTAAACCACAACCATCTCGTCAGCTTGGATGTGCCACAAACACCAGAATAGTAAGACATACACTCTGAGATAAACGCACAGCCTGCCCGACGTACATCCACGCCGATTCGAGATCAGCTGGGTCCATACCCATATCGGCATCGCTCAGATCCAGGAATTGCGCCATGTGGATCTGGTCATTCAAAGTGATGACAGTCAGTGAGAAGACACAAGAAACACAGGTATATGGAAAAGGAAGAAAGGAGAAAAAGCTCACGAGGGCTTGGATACCCATCAGCGTCGTATCATGGAAGGGCGGCGCGAACCCGAGGGCGGTCCGTGAGAGGTAGTAATACTCGTGGGCTTCTGCCGAGTATGGGGGCTTGGAGGGGTTGAACAACGTGCCGATGGCGAAGACGGAGAAGAGGAGAGAGAGGGTGTGGTATTGGTCGAAACCGTTGAATTGCCTGAGTAGTCGAGTCGGCTCGTCAGGCTCGGGTTCGAAAGCAAGTATAGCAGGAGAAGGAGACGTACTTTGCGCGATACACGAGCCCAAGTGTCTCCTCAATCAGCTCTTTTTTTGGCACGGGCGCATACCTGGATGGAGTTGTAAATTATCATTATCATTAGAACTAGACAGTGGGACCCAAATACGGGGATACTTGGGAGCAGGACTAACAGGAATTTCCCATATTCGAGGTATATTTCGCATAAGTGCAGGGCCTCGGCGTGTGGTGGGAGCAGGCCGAGCACGTCTGAGAGGAGAGCGTCGTTGTATAGCTCGGCTTGGGATTGGGGGTGGGAGGTGGCTAGGATTCGGTTGGTTAGACGGGGTAGAAATGGGCGGGAGGAGGAGGGGCGCCGGGGTGTGTGAGTGGCCTGATTGAATTAAGTGAGGAAGAGGATGGAAGGCAGGATGGTTTTAAATAGACGTACTTGAGCGAGATACTGTGGAGAGGGACGAGTCAGTCAGGTATCGTCTGGGTGAGATGAATACGTACCTCGGGACGAGCGGTCTTGCCGAGGAAGCTCGATTCCCCTCGTCGGTTGACCACCAGAGTGCCTGTTCGCGTCGAGTTGTAAGTGGGCAGAATGACAGAACGACAAAGGAGGATAAGAGCTTACCGAAGGCGTCGATGAGATTGTGTTCCTCGTCCGCCTCGACCTCCATCGCGTCGGGGGGATGCATATGGGTGGGTGGGGTGATTCGCGACGTTGAAGGGGACTTGCTGGACGAGGACGAGCCGGGCTCGGAGGAGGAACCTTCTTGGATGTTCAGCCTGAGGTGCATGCCCAATAGCGGGTGTGGTTGGTCGGATATGGACTCTTGCAGTTTTTGGAGGGCGTGCTCGAGTTCGCGGTTCCGTGAGGACATGTGTTCGATGCGTTCGTGCAGTTCTTCTGTGTTGGCTAGGACCAAGCGACCGCCTTTGCCGGGTGTGAGGACTCCTGAGGAACGTATGACGCTTTAAAATGTTGATGATATGTTACAGGCTGAATTGTACACACCATCCGGGCAGATCGACCCACAACCCCGCGACACGCATTTCTCGCAAGGAACCTGAACCTAGAATAATCAGAGAAAGCTCTTTCGACAACGCAGATCGACCAGCGCCGACGAAATTTTAAAAATCTCCGTCAGCACCGTCTGACGCCTCACATTGCGGTCGCAGCGAAGTTTCAGCCTTCTGCATTCTGCACAGGAAGTCGGGCTTGATGGGCACAACTGGTAAGCACAAAAATGCAGCATTTGAGTCCGAGTATGACGTACACGCGCCCTGGTTTCTTCCTCTGCCGCTGCTCCTTCTCCTTGTCTTTTCCTCCTGAACCCATGAAGCCCGTACCTTGACGTTGAGTGAAGAAGGATAGGTGTGGTCAAATCCACATTCGCCGGTGGTAGTTGGATTCAGCAATTCGGAAGAGAAGAGGCCTCTGAGCTGGCCCTATGATGGAACGGTATACGGGTTTGGTACAGGCCCGACACATTCATGATTTGGGCAAGTCAACTGGGCATCATCGTCGGGCTGTGTCATTGTCCGGTCAAAACGTGGCTTGGGTAAGAAGGGTCCGAAGAAGATAAGATAATAAAATCCCATCTGTGGCTGTGCAGCGATCAATTCGTTGGTCCGGTCCATCCGTCGTTCGAAATCAACCACCATGTTTCTGGCAAGAGAAACAATTTGCCTCGTCTTCCAGAGTCTGTTTAGCTGAGATATCACTCAATTATCAACTCTATTTGTGATGACTATATGCGGGGATCAGGATATATGCTTCGAATTACTGGAATACGTACCATTTCTCGAGAGTTTGAACATTGGGAAGGCGCCTCTGCAACTTATATCGCTCAGCAGTCTCCAATGGATTCTAAATGGCGTCTCACCAAAGCTCAAATCACTAGTCATTGACTATCTCGCCTGAAATGGCGCATCCGACTCTCTTTACCCACCGATCAGATATGGCGGGTTTCTTGACAGTGAGGGTGGTTTACACATGTGCGGAACGCGTTGAACAGCTCGTGGAGGGTGTATAGGGAACGGGAAGGCACGGTCTCGTGGGCTGCGATGAACTGTGGAGGGGGATGATGGTGGTAGGGAAGAAAGAGTGGAACGACGGAATTGGGAAGCGAAGTTGAGAGTGGGCGAATCATGTCACGAAAACAGACGCAAAGGAAGGAAGACGAAGGTCGTTGAACAACTGAGTTGGACGTCATCGTCGGCGACAACGATTTCTCGAGTTCTATTTATATCCTTCAGTCGCCATTCGGATTTGCTTGGACTCACTTGGCTCTGCGCAGTTGTCTTCCACTTTCTCCAGAAAACAGCAGAACCGGTTTCCACTGGGTCTCAACATCCAAGTGACCTTGCCTCCGAAACTGCTCAAATACGGCGGTCTTTTCTCTGTCGTAGAGGCTTGATGGCCTCTCGTTCATTATATGTCTGGATGCATAATCTGTTCATGACCTATCGACGTTTCGACATTGGGCTGATTTCGCCTCCAGGTGTGTGTCCAGCTTACTCTCATTCTCGTATTGACTGGACATTGGACATAGTACGACCTTCAGACATCATGCATCATGCATCATTGCTCCCTGAATCTTCTTGCCTCGCGGTTCGCTTTCCGAGAGGTATGCCGCTTAACACTTTCTCGTGAGCTTTTTCTGACCGTGCTCACACTACTCTAGACGTGGAGTTCATCGTACGGCAGGACCGGGCCTTTGATTAATTTTCAATGTTTAAACTCTCGCCTCCACAGCCTCGACTTATCGAGCGACCTTTTGACATTCATCTGCCAGTTGCAAGGTTGGCTCTAAACAACATTCAACAGAGTTTTCGGAGCAAACACCTTCGCCGTCCCTCGATTCTTCACCCCTGCTCACAAAAATTGTCAACGTTGAACCGATTCTGCCTCCAATCTGGTCAAATACGCCGTTCTTCCCTCAATCTTGCGAACGTTGCAAGGCCTCATCATTCACTTCACCATTTCAACAGCCAACCACACCTTGGTATTCTACTCTAGTATTTGTATTTGTGGCACATCCAAGCTGACGAGATGGTCGTGGTTTATTTAGGTCGGCCTTCGTAAGTTGGATTTTGATATCTATTTAGCTCAGACATTGTGAGTTGTTTCATCTATCTATCTATCTATCAACACTTCAACAACGTTCGGTAGAAGCTGCCTGAAGAGGCGATTCAGCGGCGGCATAAGCTGTTTTAGAGGGTGTTTGTGTCGGATACGTGGATGGTCTGTTGTTTTTCTCGTTCTGGTGGTTTATCACTCGACTCACATTACTTTTTATCTTATTATAGAGCCTCCATCTCGGCAGACCTCCAAGTATATCCAGAGCGCACTTCGCCTGTCCGCCGCCGATATACCACAACCTCGTATCCGATACCGTTTCAGGCAGCTGTGCAGCATCCAGTCGCTTCGTCTCAACTTTTCATGCTAGCTCATATCCTTGATTATGATTACTAGTTCATACATGGTACATCCAATATACCCTGCTCCTCCACAACGTAATGGAGGCAGTTCTCGGCCCAAAACAACCCGTCTACAGCGCGATCCTCGTCTTTGATCGCAAGATTCGCGAGTTCGACGTTCCGGTGCAGTGGCGCATGCTTTCTGAAGACGACGCTTCGGCTCCGCCACCGGACGTCGCTATGCATCGCTGGCTCGTCCTCTCCTCGAAAGAAATAGGTAACATAAACAAAACTCCACTCATCATTGTGGCGACTATTCTCTGATATTTCGTGAATTCCAGCTCTTCTAAACCTCCGTAGTGGCCATCTACCGCTCAGCGTGGCGGCTCATCCGAGGTCTGGCGATGACGTGGATGGTCATACCCAAATTTTTGTCTCGAGTCAATTTGACCTGGTCGCATGGGCTTTCCGCTGCGGTACGTCGTTTTGTGTGTTATGATTGATATAGCACCCTTCGTACTGACTGCTTGGTTTTTTATTCTTATTTAAGATCGTAATGTGCCTATTCGTCACCCGAGCGCCAACGTCGCATATGACGACGGCGGCTTTGGAGGAGTTGGATAACCTGACTTCGTTATTTGATTCGTCTGCATCTTCCTGCAGACCCGCGTCTAAACTACTCGTACGTCTTTCCATGTCCTCTGATCATCTTTTTTATGCTTATCGTTCCACGTAACGCAGACCTTGCAAACCCTCCGCCGAAAAGCTCAAGAAGTCATTGGCCTCCCACACACCCGTTTCCACCAGCACTACCCAGACCCCTCCTCTGCATCAACCTCCGCATCTACATCATCATCATTAACAACGCCAACACTCACAACCACCGAGCTCGACCGGCTCAACGGCAAGACCTACCTACACCGCGACTCCGAGCACCCCGCCTCCACTTCGACCTTAAACTCAAACTCAAACTCAACCTCCGCGGAGGACCGCTCGCGCGCAACGTCGGTGACGATATCCGACATCGCCGAGTCGCACCTCCCGCCGTTCCAGAGCCAAAGCAGCGAGAACATGCACCCCACGCTCGCGCGGGACGTGAAGGAGTTCGGGCTGCGCAGCTTGGTGTCGACCGGCCCACCGTTCATGTCTTTTTTTGACTACCCGAGCGACCCGATGCCTGTGCCTATGCCGGTATCGTCGACAGCATCGATGCCATCACATCACCATCACCACTCACAGCACCAGCACCAGCATCCACCGCCACCACATCTCGAGTCCTTTCGAGACCGAGAGTCCCCAGCGCCCGAGACCGCGAGGTTGCTCCTCCAGCCCTTTCACCTCCCGCCGCGGATAGAGTCGCTGCACCACTCGCACTCACCTTATTTTCAGCCAACGCTGCATACGCACCACCCGTCTGATCCTTGGATGGACCCCCGCAGGATGGGGTTCGGCTCGGGGTTCGCGCCGGGTTTTCAGAGCGGGTTCGGTGGGGGGTTCGCGGCGTCGCCTATTACGCTTGATCCGGGCTGGAGCAGTCTTGTTGAGCAGCTTGGGTTTTGATGTTGGTTGTGGTTGTAGTTGGATATGGATGTGGTTGTGGTTATGTTTATTGATTGTCAATGGGTGTAGGCATTAGTTGGTTTATTGAGCATGTTATGAGATTTGTATATCGTCGTAGTCGGATCTGTTTAATGATGATCAATAGTACACATTACACCCCTGTTCAGATATCAAGAAATGAAGACGAGGAAGCAGGAACATGATAGATTGATGATATATTGCCTGGTGTACAGTTGTGGTTCAATAAATAGATGCTAGTAGATCTAAGCACTGCTCGCAAGACGGCGAACATATTCGATCAAGGCACTGATAAAATAAGAAAAGAATCAGGCCGTCGTGGACATTGTAAGAAGAAAAGTGGAAGATGACATACCGAACAGGACGGCCAGTCATACTCAACTCCTTCTGGTATGGGCCGGGCCTCGTAGCCTGTGGTTCGAAAAGAGCATGATCAACACGGATGTACACAAACGGAGCAACAAGGACAACACACCTCCATGCTGCCAGCGATATCAAGATGAGCCCACTTCATAGCCGGTTCCTGGCCGTCTTTAGCCTCGATGCCTTCTGCGAAGGGCTTCAAAAACAGCGCAGCGGTGCAACTTCCACCCGGCTTTCCTCCAGTCTAAAAAGAAAGTGGCGGCGTTGGTTAGCACATCATCAAGGATACTAATCCGAGTTCGTGTAGGCATACATTTTGAAGATCAGCGTTGGAGCTGTGGATCTGAGGTCCGAATTCATCGTCGAGAGGCATGCGCCAGAACCGGTCGTATTCGATCTCGCCGGCTGCGTGGAGCTGTTCCCAGAGCTCATCGGATGTCTGTTGTTTTGGTTTACGAGATTAGAATCATATTTCAACAGATCAGATACTAGATTGTTCTAGATCACGTACTGAGAAGACGCCAGAGTATACCTCGCCGAGGGCGATGACCATAGCACTATTAAGAACGCCTCAACATCGTTTTGATCGAAAGTAGAGAGAGATCGTACCCAGTAAGTGTTGCCACGTCAATGAGAGTGTGAGGCTTGTACTCCGTTGCGGTGTAGTAGATCGCATCAGAGAGAACGAGACGACCCTCTGCATCAGTATTATCGACCTCGACGGACTTGCCGTTCATAGCATAGATACTAAAACACAGGTTAGCTGAGGTTTCTAGCAGATAGGTTAAAAATGACGTACATGTCTCCGGGTTTGGTGGCACTGGGTCCAGGCATATTTTCTGTCAAAGGCGTGCTGACGACGAGGTTAATGCTGTGGCAGAAATTAATAAAGGTTTGTCAAGCATGGTAATCAAAAGTTACGTACGGCAGTTGGAGCTTGGCAATAGCTAAAGCTGAAGAAACGACAGTTGCAGCGCCGCCCATGTCTCCTCGCATCAGTTTCATGTCCTGAGCAATATAATTAGATGCGGTCGCGAAATACGTAGATTGGGTTTGGTACTAACAGCTCCGGGTTTCAAGCTGATGCCTCCAGAGTCGAAAGTGATGCCCTTGCCGACGAAAGCTAGAGGTTGAGCATCCTTGTTCGAGGCTCCGTGGTAGTGACTGAATAGAAAGTAACAGGATGGTCAGTGATAAGTCAAATAAGTAGTCCAGTCGATAGCCCACATTTCCAAGAATTTGGCAGGTTCGGAGGTGCCGTGAGTGACGGAGAGGAAAACATTCTAGAGTACAACTGTGTCAGAGAATTAAAATAAATGAAGACGTCTAAATACATACCATGTTTTTCTCGGCAGCCCAGACTGCAAAATACGAATCAATACCACGTCCAGTCATTGTCAGAGGATTACAGACCTTCGTCACGAACGATGACCTCAACGTTGGGAATGCCCTCGAATTCCTTTTTGACCCGTTCCGTAAAGGCCTGCCATCGAAGTTCGTAAATTTAGACGAGCTATATATAAGTCGGTTGAACATACTGTGGGCGTCATCATATTGGCAGGCAGTTCCATGAGCTAAAACGCCTCGCGTGAGCGAGAACCCTATAGGTTGCATTGCCACGGAAGGAACATACCGTGCGAGCAAGGTTCTGTGCCTCAGCGTAAATAACACCTCTGTCCCACTCCTTAGATTCCTTGAGGGGTTTGAACACGAGTGTCTCTGGAATGGGCTCCTTGAGGTTGGGGTTGAATGGCGAAGGAGGAGAGGTCTTCAGAGTGAACTTATACAAAGCCAGATTGGCTGCAACAGCTAAAGGAAGATATAAATCAGTGTTACTTGAAAGAAAAAGCAAAAAGCATACCAGCTGCATGAGGGTCGGCAGACGCATCAATGGCGACGTCGTTGAGGCCGCCGTCATGGCGTTTCAACTCTCCGACCGCGCTTCCAACCGATTTCCTAACAATTTCACGTTTTTCATTGCTAGATTTCGAGCCAAAACCAGCGCCAAGAGAAGAAACAACAGTCACTCCTGATGAAGGGGTGTTGTAGAAGGTCCGAATCGTCCCAGCTGTCGGTGGTTTGCTCCCCTGGGGTGTCAAAGACCAAAGTTTTGCGGCGTCAACGCCGTCCACGACCTGCGTAGAGGTCTGGTGGTCGTACGGAACGATGTAGGCCTTCGTCGACATTGCTTTAGTAGATATCAAGTATCGAGATGAGAGTGGAGGACGAGCTGATAACAGGCATCTTGAGAACATCGAGCGATCGAAACTCAAAATCGGGAAATTGTCGACTCGTGGCTTTTTTCTCGATCACAGGACCGTCGTCTATTACGTAACTATCAGGTTGCCCTCATCGAGGCAACACAACATCACAAGGCGGTTGACTTGCGCAGACGACCACATTGCCATCTTTCTGACTCGTATTTGTTCTGAAACTAGCTTCTTTTCTGTTCGAACTCTTTAGGTTGGGAAGCTAAGCTATTACGTCAAAATTGCTTCTCAGTAGGACGGGGA
Organism: Galerina marginata; assembly: GCA_023014335.1. Lineage (NCBI taxonomy): Eukaryota > Fungi > Basidiomycota > Agaricomycetes > Agaricales > Galerinaceae > Galerina > Galerina marginata. The sequence continues at coordinate 657,272 of JAECYW010000025.1, read as the reverse complement.
AACTCGTACCGTTCACGGGCAGGTACTTCACGTTTGCAAATTCCGTCGCACTGGTTCCTCAACCCAATCTGCACTACACTCGCTCCTGCCAGTATCCGCTACTATCCGCCGACACCTCGACGGGCGTTGTGCCAAACCAGGCTACTATAATCACATTTTATCTTCCACAGCTACACAATAAACGAAAATCTGACTGACCTCGATGCTGGGGCATTCGGTGGTGTCTGAGAAAACAGAAATACATTGAAGCATGAGAAAATATAATGGAAAATCCAGGTTTAATCGCTGAGCTCAGCCTGAGCATGCGCAGTTTTTCTCCGTGCCTCACCTCTGAATGTTGAACTAACAATGTTGCGGCGTAACCATACTTAATTCTCTGCGCCCCGCTTCTTGCCTGTCGCAGAGAGAAAATACCACTGGCTCAGTGGCATATTTCAAGTAAACAGAATGCAATGCACCTCGAAAAGGCGGTAATAATTAGATCTATACAAACTCATGTCCAAGTCACATTCCTGAGAATACCTTCTTCAAAAAAATGACAGAAGTAAAGGAAACATATGGCATTATGACGCCTTTGTCATCTTATCGGTCTTCTAAAAGGCCGAAAGTAGAATAATACAGGTACTTACAAAATTTCCCATAATGCATCGAGAGTTTTGAGTGCCAGTCGCACGACCGATTATTAGCCTTGTGGGTACTGGTGTTCCAAATTTATAATTACAGTTAAAGGTGTCGTAATTTATAACAAGGATCGAATTAGTACAACTCAAGTCACTAATAACTTCTGGAAGTGCGAATGTATTGACAAGTTGGCTGTGCTTTAAGAGAGCTTCTAAATAAGTATTGCTGCTTGAGTAGACAATTTGACATGATCCCATCTAACAAGGCCTCACCTAATTAGACATCCACTGATCCATTACGCTGTACCCCCAAGTGGAGGTGCGAGACAGGTGCACTGGCATGTCCCGGCTGTTGCTGTAGGCGCCTGAGCGGCCGTCGGCATGCAGTGCTTTCATTGTCCTATTTTGGAAAATTTGAATGACCGATGCAGTGCAACTAAGCCAAACATTATCACATGCCCTGCCACACTTTGAACGAGCACAAAGCTGTTTCTCGTCACCCTTGACCCAATTTCTACCATGGAAAGGCACTCAACCATTTGGACTCGCCAGTGCTGGACGTGAACCCATTCCGTGCAGTGCGATCGACAAATTTACTTTTCATTCCGTGTACGCAGCGGACCCGTCCTTCGGAGTTGGACGGAGAGGGTTGGGTAACTTGGAGCCCCGCTGAACACTCATCGCCGAACTGTGCCACCGTGAACCTCTGGAGCTGAAATGGAAGTATCGAGCTGTCTTGCTTATTCTATGGCCTGAAATTTTTGTATTCGGAGCTCTGCGTGCAGCGTCCTGAACGACAGATTTGCGATATGCCGAGAAGTCCTGGGCACTGCTCGAGATCATGCTGGACGTCCTCGAACACAGTACCAAATCTAGAAAAAAAAATAGGTACTATTGTCTAGTTGGTAGTCCATTCACATGTCAAGAAGACGACACGGCAGCCGAGGACTGTTCATTGAGGAGCTACCCAGTGTCAAGTATCTCGATTAGCATTACATTTACAGGTGTCAAGCTGAGTTTGCGTCGCAATATTATCCCAGTAATGGAGAGCCACAACATGTAATCCAGGCACCATGCCAGATTCTGGTACTATTGCTATAATTGCTGCAGTCCTTGTGCATTCCACTGAGTACTTCGCAAATTTTCACACCCACATGGTGCACGAAGGGACTGCCACATCGCATTCAAATAACTCAGTAATATCCAGGTTCAATGAGGTTTTGGGATATCTGTAATCCAGGGACGAGCCAATTTTTCCGTAGTTAAAAAAAAATAGAACGAAAGATGGATAATCAAGCAAGAAAAAAACTTGCTGAGTTGTACCAAGAGTCCGAAGCCTTGGAAAGCTCTATTAGTAGGCTTCTCAAATTAGGGGTGATGTTCTGAATTTGTTTTTTCCTATTTTCCCGAAAGATTTCCGTTTCAAGACGGAAGACACGGACGTTTCCCCCTCAAGATCATGGTTGTAAGATATTAACGGGTAGACTAGATCCTATTGCGTAAGACCCACCGAGGCAGACAAAGAAGAGCCAGAGCAAAGATGGGACGGCCAAAATTCCAATTACTACAACCGACTCAGTAAAAGTAGGCTACCGGCCCGAATTCAAAGGTCATAGGGGGTACAGACTGGGTTTACTTATGTTGAAAACCACTAAGCCACTGTGGATTTCAACAGATCCGCGGGATTATCCCTGGGCAGAGTATCAGGTTCTCCTGAGCCCACAACAAACTTTTCCAGTGTACCTCCTGAATCCATTCCATTTTTTTTTTGAATCCATTTATTGTCCATTGGGGCCGAGCCCTATGTCAGACGTATACTACAGTAGTTCTATCTGGTGGTATGTTCTATCTATGTCTCCAATACTAAATCGACGATGTGAGCCTCCTTTGGAAGTCTACGGCGTTACTGGTAACGCAAATATGGGGTTGCTGTGGTGTAGGATAGGGAGTTAGATGTAAGAATCCATTCCATTGGTTGTGTCAGTATTGCAACGGAAGCGGAATTCAAGATCAAAGTCGTGATCGGCTGAGTGTCTCGGGGAGTGAGGTGACGGCGGCTAAATAGACGCTGGTCTTGGTCTGCTTCTGTTAAGCAGAGTTCCGTTGGATCTTTGTCAATGGAGGCATCGACAGATGATGGCAGTGGAATACCTGGATAGATCCTGGCTCAATAGCCATTTCAAGTTTGATCGATTTATTGCAGCTTGATGGTTATTAGGGGCTCGAGGCTTTGCATTTCTTCCATCTGACCGTTTACGTTTACACTCACTGGCAAGCTCATTCGGAATTCCCACTCTTCTGGTGGTGAATCTGAACGGTGGGGTTGTCGGCCTTCGTACACCTGCTAAGGAATTCTGCTGTGGTTATAAGGTAGTGCTATTGAAAGATTGGACGTCAGAAGGCCACAATAATTACCTCGCGATTACCACGTTGAGCGTCTATTACTGTTGGTGGGGAATCCTTGGAGAATCTTTATGAATCAAACATGCACAATTAATACACGTTGTACGCCTCGATCCCAAGACTGCGTAATTGTGCAGCCCACGTATCAGAGTTTTACTGCGGCTACAGCATATTATGTGTTTTTCAGGACTGCTAAAATTGCACACGCGCTAGATTCCCCGAGTCAAGCAAGTTCGACCCAGCGAACCAATTTAGGGATAGTGGGACCGAATCGCGGGGGCGGGGACTTCTGAACCTAGTGAGAAGAATAGTGATAACTGACTCGATTATAGAGAAAACTTAGTCAGAAAGCAAAGTGTGCGATTGTGAGAGGGTATATATAAACATCAGGATGGGGGATATACGGCAATGAATAAAAATAATGCAAGGATGAGAAAATGATATACAGAAATCCGAAGAAAAAGGTAACTCGGGGTCCGGTATGGGATTGAGGATAGAAAAAAATGTATCTACAAAGGCATATGGATGTTGCAAAATGGTAAGGAAGTGCGGATGAGTCTACATGCAAGATCAAACAATGAAGAGACGAGGACAAGTGTACTATGGTGAGATTGTTCGTTATTGGTCGTTATTTGGAAAGCTCCAGAACCGTGGAGATACTGAAATGGAAGACAAATTAGTACTCTATAGAAAATAAATTACGAAATATGACTTACCAAGAAAGCGTGCAAAGCGAGTACAGCGATTAATCGGACAAGAATATTGTAGGGTCGTTGTCGTGCAGAGGGGAGATCAAGAAGGATTTGACACAGATCTGGAAGCGGACGGAATACGGATATCGACGGGGTTATGCAGGAGAGGAGCGGATGGGAAGTTGGCCTGCAACTCGTTTACCGGTCGAAATTAGGGCAAGGGAGGCCATGAGTCGAGAGCATGCGCTCCATCATCAATGCGCGCTCCTTCCAGATATCCTTCTCCCGTGTTAGCCGAACGACGTCCTCCTCGAGTTTCTGAAATTGAGCGAGTCGTCGTCTGCGGCTGCGTCGCGCAGCTAGTGTATTTTGCCTGCGCTTATATTCGATCCTCTCCTGGTCAGTTGCGTTCTCGTGGAGGGGCTCCTCAGCGAGTTCATCCTCCTCGTCAGATTGTGCGGGCGCGCGTCGGCGGGCGGCGATGTAGGAGGGTACCTCCTTCCGGGATGTTACGGAAGGAGTCAAATAACGGCGTTGTTGTGTGGGCGCGTCGTGGGGAATGTAACCGTCTGGGGTAGCTCTAGTTCGGGTGTATCCTGATAGCGAAGGGTGAGTGCGCATAGGGTGTGCTTGCTCGACTAGAGATGACCCCGACTCGGATGAGATCGACCTGGAGTGGACGTTTGGCGACGCGGAGACGTTTCCATAATCGGGCACTCCGTTCATGGATGGCATCTCGAAGAGCGAGCTGATAGTCGCGAGATTATATTGTTCGACCATTTCCTCCTTGCTCATGGTCGATTGCATGGAGATTGCTTTAGTGGTGTATTGTTCTGTTAGCTAAGGTCCGATATCGTTAGAGACGATGGACTGATCGGTAGGATTGTACTCACCTGGGTTGGTTTGGTGTCAACAGTAATGTCAAAGGAGGACGGGAGAAGTGACTCTGAGTATGACCAAGTTAGTGAAATCTTGTGTACCTTATATCCTTTCCCGTACAGGCTCTGCTTCCCACGAGAGCGGCGCTAGGCTGTGCTCCCTCCCGCACCTCAGTGGCTATGATGCTTTACGACTTCGGCTGAGTCACACAGCATCTTCCCAGGTCCCGAGAAGTGCCAGGGTCCTCCCTACCCCAGCCAATCCCTCGTCGTCTCCGAGATTGCGAGGATTCTCTTAGGACCTCTAGCGGCAAGTGTTGAGAGGGATATGTTTATGAATATTTGCCACGTGCCTGACCTTCCTAAAATGCATGTTTGCCCGTGCTTCTCAAATTGTCCACGCTATTGATGTTTTTTACGCCAAATTGTTCTCACCAAATGGCGCGATGGCCAACAATCATGTCAGTATGGCAGCAACGACCAGTCCACCAACAGCTTTGCCGTGGTTAAACAGTGTTCGCTATGGTGGGGTAGTAGAGGCGCTCAGTCGTGGTGACGTCGGACATCCCGACGCACTTACGTTATGTTTGGTTCGGCCTTAGGGCTGTGCTTTTGACGGGCGCGTCTCGCGACAAAGGTTGATCCGTTGTTGGATTACAGGTTCTGTACCGAGAGGATGTAGCGGAGGCATTCCTGGTCTTCCCGTTCGACCCTTCGACAAATCAAGACCTGAATAAAGCTATGTCAGTTCCGTACTTTCTAAATTTCGGGTTGAAATTCTGGTTGACTTGCCGAGCACCCTGTAATTCATTTATCCTCTGGACCCAAGAGCCTGCCCCCCTCTATAGCGCTGCACGTACTTCATCTGTCCCCCGTTCCCCGAGTAAGTCATAAGGCCCTCGGAAAATGATTTACTCTAGGAGCTTTCGGGGCCGGGCAAGAAAATCGTTTTTTGCACTGTAAAGATTCAGATGTTGTCCGGATTTGGGTTAATAATATTGGGAGGATGTAATAACGAAATCCGTGCAAAATCCTAATAGACAGAGTCAGCTGCGAGTAGTGTACACGAGTAAGGGAATGGAAATACCAAATTATATTCGGGCAACGTGGACACCCAGGTAGCATTTTATCGGGGAATGCCTATTTTGTTTCTAACTGTGCTGCGGGTGAGAAAGAGTAATTGACCTAGGCAGCGTGCCAAGTATCAGTGACTCTATCGTCGTCCAAGAAGGAAATCTGCGATAGATTAGCAGCTCTTCACAAGGTCTGACAACCAAGATAACTTCGCCGCGGTATTCCAGCACTGCGCTCACATCCAAGGTGTCACAAATGGCGCAAATGTAATCATGAGGACCATCACTCAGTCAAGGAGAGTCACTCGAACTCGATAACATCTTCCACGAGAGGCAGCAATATTTTCGAGGCCTTCATGACAGGACTCGCGTCCCACGTCGTTCACGTCGATAGCAATAATAACAAGAAAATCCATATGCCTGAAGGCAGTGGTCCATCGAGATTTCAGGTTTGGGTTGCGGCGGTATGATCGAGGTACAAGCTCACAAGACGCCGAAAGCACTTTGTTGTTATCGACAATGCTTTTCAAAGTGGATATGTCACGTGAAACCGACGTGAGACCCGCCGTCAGGGCGGGATTGCTGTGCACCCGCCAATGTCATTGTAATCAGTGGCGGCTTGAGAACCTGACAGCCCGTCGGGATGCTGGCTACACTGAGTATGCCATATCTACCAAGCCAGTACATGTGGAGCGCTGAGGTAGAAGACTGCCGAAGGCTGTTTCGCTCGATGGCCAAGCAGGGGAAAACATGCGCCTGGATCTTCATAAAGGCCAGGCCTGACAAACTCGGGCTTGTCGATTGAGATAGAAAAAGTAGGGAAACTCGCCACAGATGAAGCATCCGAAGCAGCGAAAAAGATTATACCTTGACTTCGTAATAATGCACACTGTGCACCTCAGGCCGGGTTATTTTCCCCAGGGGCACCGGTAGTATCAACTAATTTCCAGTTGCCCGGGTGGTCGACGGGTAGTCGATAAACGGGTAATTTAAACTAGGAGCGCACGGGTTTTGTGAATGACCAGAAATTCGAGGAATTATTACCAGTGTACCACAATGAAGTTTATTCAACCAGTTTAATGGGCGAATTCCCCCGGATCATAAATAGCCCACAGAAGGAACCGAACCTGCGCAATGAAAAAAAGACACATGTTCTTACCGTTGTACCACTCGGTAGTTTGTTATATGGTAAAAATAGACTTGATCTCCCGACATCACACCTCCGGTTGTCAAGAAACCTCCTTCCGCAATTCCGTCGCTAAATCCACGCGGTATGCTGAATTCATGTGTTTCCCAATGGTAGAGTGGTTGATTGCCCATAAATTTATATTTTGAGAGTTAAGACATCGCTGTTTCGAACCCTGACTGACGTCCAATTAAGAAATTATCAAATAAGCTAATACTAATCAAAGTGAAGTAAGTAGTTGCATATAAAGATCCTTTGCAGGCGCCTTCAATTTGACATTCAGTTATTCGTGTAAGCTGGCTACTAGTTGATAAGCTAGATAAATGGTTATTTCGAGCTTGATTTCTCATATTTCATTTTCCCCGCTCAACGACTTTAAACAACCCGTCAGCCGGGTTTCCGAGACGGGTTAAATCCGACAAAAAATTAGTTGTTTGAACCCGTCAGCAACCCGTTAGGAAAAACTCGTCTGACTGGACGTATACCTGTCTAGCTGGTATATTTGACCCGTCCAGCAGGTTTCTTCGCCTCGTTCGACGGGTTGCCCAACCGGGAATAATAACCCGGCTTGGGGTGCATAGTGGCAAAAGACTTTGCGGTAGATTCTTGACCATCGATGGTACTGATGTGGACACTGTGCTTCATGGAGGCTCTGATGGCGTCCCAGCAACGACATGAATCGTAGAAATAGGATATAATCTTGATATTTTTACAAGGTTTGAGCGAGTGAGATGATAGTTTTTGGAGAGCCATATTTTTTTTTGCAATGACTCAGTTTGTCGTACTATGTTTGATCACAGCCGTGATGTCGGAGTCGGACATTTCCGGACGACCCCGAACCAACCCATCTTTCCTCCGCCATTTCCCTCACCACCACCAAAATGCGTGCCCAGATGCTCTCCACCGTCCTCCGCACCGCAGCTCGCCCCTCCGTCGTCGCCAGGAGTGCACGGACTCCCGCCTTCGCCGTTCGCGCTGCCAGCAGCCACGCTCAGGAGTCCTTCGAGTCGTTCTCCGAGCGATACGTCAAATTTTTCCAAAGCGCAGAAGACCTGTTCGAGGTCCAGCGCGGCCTCAACAACTGCTTTGCACACGACCTGGTACCATCGACTGCCGTCGTTGAAGCTGCTGTTCATGCTGCTCGACGTGTGAACGATTACGCTACCGCCGTACGCGTTTTTGAGGGAGTGAAGGAGAAGGTGGAAAGCAAGTCGCAATATCAGGCATATGTCGATGAACTGAAATCTCTGCGGGAAGAATTGGGTATGTGCTTTAGTTAACGTTAGATAACTTGTACTCATGGAGGTCTGTTCCGTAGGTTTGACATTGAAGGAGGAACTTTACACCTCATAAAAGCACTCCTTTGCACCGATTAGGTGAATCTTTCTTCTTTCTCTGACGTTTTAACCTTTATATTGACACTATGATATTTTTTCCAGATACATAGAGCAATGGAATAATCCTCGTTCGAACACGGTTTTGACTATTTATTCATACAAGACTCTGAGAACCCTTGCATCGACAACTTTTCACAATTTCCTGATACTATTTGCTTGCTGTGAAAATGGCTTTGAAGACAGTACAACTTGCCTTCATATCGCGTTTCCGTGTAGGAGAATCTTTCTCGGAGGAAGCCAATCTTTTTAAACTTTTCTTCTGTCTTTCTCTGCCGCCATATTGACCAGGTCTTTAGGATGACGCACCTGGGTCAGTTATCTGCGTCCGTCCAACCAGAAGTCTAGTTGGGAAATACTTATGCTTGTTAACATTGCACAGCCACACTGATCCTTGACATAAATATAGCGTCCCATTGATCATGATAGTTTTCTTCCTTGCCCTCATCAATGTCAAGCTCAAGCGCGGTACTGAAGGGGTCGAGCCGTCCTTCGTGGCATGAAGACGCACCGGAGCCGTTTTTACCTCCAGAAATCATCGAAAACATCCTGCATCGAGTCGCGAATGATAACCCAGAACTTACTGCTGCGTTGTTGTTGGTTTCCCCATGGTTTCTCAAAAGGTCTGTTTCTTCTTCATATCCTATTTGTGGAGGTCTTGACACCGTTATTATATGTAGTCTCCAAGCACGATTACAAGAGGTCGTCGTCCTGATTTGGCCCTCGACGTCCTTAAAATTCCTCGACGCACTCCGTTCCCAGCCAAACACGTTGGCCAAAGCCGTTAAAGCGCTCTACATGTCCGTGTTCATCGACCGCGGTGTTGCAGTGCAGATCTTACAAGCGTGCAGGGGCGTCACCGACCTTGCCTGCTGGCTCTCGGACCCTTTTGCTTTGATAGGGATGGCCGGACTTCGGCCCCAGCACCTCGCACTTCCTATCGCCAACGGCCCCTCGCCATCGAGCATCATCAACCTCAATATGCCAATTTTCACAGGCGTCACGCATTTGAGCGTCGCGGAGGACTCTTTTTTGTGGAAGCAGTGAGACTGGACCGCCTTCCGGCTGATACCCAAGCTCACTCACATCCAACTGCAACTCCCGCCTCTCGATGCCACGCATCCCGAGTCCGCTCATGCGAGTGTGTCTCGTATTCTCGGGATTTTACCAAAGCTTGAGGTTCTGCTCTTCCATTTTTTAAGCAGGACAAGAGGACCAGGAACTTCGGCGATGACGAGGGTAGAGGCATATTGTGCCGGCCTGAGGATGCTGGGCGACCCACGATGTGTTTTTAGGGCGGCTCCGCATCCGAAGACTATAAGAAAGGCAGTTCAGGAAACTGCCTTTCGACAGTGGGATCGGTGGAGATGGGCTGAGGAGGTGGTCGAGGAGCAGAAGCGGGAGCTTGTTATGTCCGGCTCAGTTGCGTTCTTTTAAGGTCGGTTTCGGTTTTAGAGGTTCTCGCGTATACCTGCTGATCCTTTTCTTTCAATAGAAAGTAGGAATTCTTGGGCCAAGTAAGAGACCTGAATTATTGCGAGCTCAAACGCGCCTATCTCTACATCGATTACCACAATATCAACGGTTCATTGATTTACATTCTCAAATGGACTTAGATGACCTCATGGGATTTGTCGATTTCTAACTTAGGTACGGCTTGAAGCGCACATTTTTGAATATGCCTTCTGTCGGTTCTTTCTGATCCATCATGAAGGCGTGAAGTCACGTCGAGGCGATGGTTTCTTTGGCTGCCTTGCTGGCAAATCTGGGCGATCGCTCTGACTCGTCGAAGTCTCCGCTTCGTGTCCAGGGGTGAAGCTCGCATTTGCGTTCTTTTGAGGTCGGTTTCGGTGTAGAGGTCCTTGTTTATGCATACTGATCCTTTTCTTTCTACAGAAAGCAGGACTTCTTGAGCCAAGCATGACACCCAAACCATTGAACTTAAGCTCAGATGCGTCATCTACACGTAGATTACCGCAACTACATCGGAGTGCCCACTTCGTCCCTCGGTGGTCGTGTAGAACATGGCCACAGGTCAATCCTTCTCTTGTAAAGCCTGCATTCACTCTCCACCTTTGTTTCCATGCACTGCATTGTCCTCTTCAACCAAATCCTCCTCTGTCTCTAAGGATTGGCCATGGTGTTCTTGACGAGAATCCTCGGCCATATTTGTTACTGTTGTTGAAAATAGCGTTCCCCGGGCCAGCCAAGGCGGATCAGCCGCCCGAGATTACGTAATCGACTTACTTTAGTTTATGTCTCCAGCTCGCTCCCAACTCGCTCCAGCAGTTCTATCAATGTCCTATCATTTCTAGTGAATTCAAGGTGTTTTATGTATTCTATTGGATACAGGACTTTAAACAACAGGGGATAAGATGTAATGTATGATAGATACTTTCCCACTCGCAGAAAGAAAGAACGTCCAGAGAATCTTTGTATCCAGCCTTATGTGAATGGTATCCTCATCAACTTTTGAGTCATTTTTCCATTTGACGTTGTGAAGAAAGCACGAAAAATCGTCGTGGATATTCCTTGGAACGCGATATATACAAATGAGTGATGGAAAAACTGTAGGTGGTACAAGTATGAACCCGTCCACTCCAGGTAATATAGTAGTGCATAAAAATACAAGGAATACAAAGCAACTCGAATGGTACTAATACTACAGAGAACTCGATCGCGAAAAACAGTAAGTGATGACCGGGAGGCGTGTCAATGGATGTGGTGACGGTCAAACTCGTCCGTCTCGTACATATCGCGATACCAAGCTGGTTCGCGTTTGAGTATCTCGACGAGCTTGTCCACTTGGCCCTGGCTGGGAATGCGGTGGAAAAGCTCTGCCTCGTTAACCCATAACATGAGGAAGTCCAAGCCGTTCTTGTTTTCAGGCGCATTCTTCTCCTCTTCCGTCTGTGGTTCCACTGTAGCTGTCCGTAGATACCTGAAGCCTGACGCCGCCCTCAGATAATCGCACCCAGCTGCAACTTGAAGTGGTCCAGGCCGGCAGCCGGGATTTCCACGAGTGCCGAATGCCTTCAACTCGTCGCAAGTTATGGGCCACCCTAAGAAGTAGAAACGATCGCCTGCAGTCGCGTCGGCGGGCATTGGGCTGAATTTGTAGGGTCGTTTCTTTGGATCGACATTTGGACTGGAAAGACGCGGGTCCAAGTGAAGCAACTCCTTCGTGCCATCTTCATGGTAATAGAAGAACTGGGGATAAATAAGGCGGCGTAAGGAAGAATGAGAAGTCACTTACACTTTGGGTGGTTTCCATCATGAACGGTTTGGGGAAGGATGAGCACGCGTCGAACTGCAAGCCTCAAGGTCGTGCGAAATGGACAACAACCCAAAACAGGGAACAGCGTGAACGCGTGTGGATGGTGGCATGAACTCAATCGAGTTCTCTGTCCGCGTCGACTCCGCGATCATCGATATGCCAGATGGCCATTGTTTGCAATTCGTCCATTGTTTTCCAACGCCTATAATCTTTAATTTCTCAAGGGTGTTCTCTGTCGACAAAAAATGGAACTTTCGGATTTTGTATTCCAGTTCTGGGCCGTTTCTGTGTGACTTGTGAATGGCCCTCCACACCGAGTCATATCCGTGGCATAGCTTTCAGTGTTACAAATCTAAGAAAGGCTTTTAAATCGACGTTGCTGTTGTCTCCCGCCCCGCCAAAGCTTGCAGCTCTTTGCTGAATCATTGCCCCCTCCTTGCCTTGTCGTAAATGGCCGCCGTCCAAGGGATAAGGAGCTGCTAGCAGCATCATGATTCAAGCACGCATCTAGGAATGACGGCCGCCTGGAACACCCCTGGTACGATGTTTGGGCGATCGTCCTCCGCAAGCTCTGCAAAATTCAAGAGAGCAGCGAAGACGAATCATTCATTGTACCTGTTATCTACCCCCAAGACCCAGTAGCCTACATTTATGTTGATCTCAAGCGCCTCACGTCATTGCGCACAGCGGTCGCCCCATCTCCTCCATCGCCTGGAACGCGCCGTGAAGGTGCGAAATCACAGCGTCGTTCTGTTCCTTTTCTCCCGTCCACTCCAACTCCTAACCAAGCGCCGCGGAGCCTCACACTTGGGTCACCTCTCACGGTCATACCAAAGGCAAAACGCAAGAGAAAGAATTCCGAAGACGATAACTTTGCGCCGGTCGACTATGACGCTTATCCTGACAATGTCCCTTCACCGGCAACCCCACCAGCTCCTGCGTCTGGGACCAATTGTAATGTCGACTCATCGCGATTTCCGGACTTCTCTAGGATTATATCATATTTCTATCCTCTGGGAGGTGATACTCCACTCGAGATTCGTGATCTCATCGTCGAGAATAAACCAAGATCTCCTCTCAATAATACTGTGCCTGAGCCCACAGTTCTGAATGACGAAGCCCAGACCAGGGACCAGGCGTGGCATGCATTTCAATCGAGCAAAAATCTGAAGACAATTGGATGCATCCTGGCATATGGCGAGTTGTGGACATATTACGAGTATCAACGTGAGGCTATCCTAGAGCTTCATCCTCCAACTCCGAGCCCGGCCCATGGCGACGACGACGACTATGTCGATTCCAGTGCAGAAGGACCTTCTCAACCTTCCAAGGTTGAAGATGAATTCTCTCATATTGAACATGACCCAGACAGCCCAAAAACCGCCATTGAAGACGAAATTTCCCAACTTTTCGACAACAAGCCATGGCTTGACATCAATACAGAGGAGTCCGACTACATGCTCTTCCTCATCGAACGACGTCTTCGCGAATTTAACCAGGATTTATGGGCCCAAGTCACCACTCCCTAACAATGTCTGGCTCCCTCATTAATTAATTGATTCTTCGACCTTTCTGTATTAACCTCCTCGGGGCTGTTCGGTGTTGGTTCTTTGACGGCCTGGCTCAGCATTTCCGTAAGACATACCATGGCGACGACTTCATTTTAAAAGCTGTTATTCCTTGCCCTTGAAAAGACAAATTGTGTAAATATTGATCACGTTCTAAAATGTCTACTTCTCAATTTGAGTAAATCTAGAGCACATGCTCCTTGCAACATTGGGGACTTTGTTGACTTCAGGTACTAGTAGCCTGTGGTAGGAGGAACTTGTCCACCTGGGAGATGGGCGTGAATAAGATACAATTTAAAGTATATGATACAAAGCAACTCGAATGGTACTAATACGCGAAAATTATACGCAAAAACTTGGCAAGACTTGATGTGACGAACAATAACATATGAATTGGAAGCATGTCAGTGGATGTGGTGGCGGTCAAACTCCTCCGTTTCGTACATATCGCGATACCAAGCCGGTTCATGGTTGAGTATCTCGACGAGCTTGTCCACTTGGCCCTGATTGGGAATGCGGTGGAAAAGCTCTGCCTCGTTGACCCACAGCATAAGAAAACTTAAACCGTGTTTGTTCTCAGGCGCATTCTTCTCCTCTTCCGTCTGTGGTTCCACTAAAACCGTCCGCAGATACTCGAAGCCAGATACCGCCCTCAAGTAATCACACCCAGCTGCGAATTGAAGCGGTCCACGGCGTGGCCCAGCAGGCTTTACACGGGTACCGAATTCCTTCAACTCATCGCTGGTTATAGGCCACCCTAAAAAGTAGAAATGGCCGCATGTAGCCGCGTCGGCGGGCATTGGTTTGAAAGCGTAGGGACGGTTCTTTGGATCGACATTCGGACTGGTAAGACGTGGATCCAATTGGAGCATCTCTTTCGTGCCATCTTCGTGATAATAAGCGAACTAGAAAATAAATAAGACTGTGTAATAAAGAAAGCCAAGTTACTCACAGTTTGGGTCGTTTCCATCAGGCAGTGGCACTTAGCCACAGCCGCGACAATTGTTTGGAAAGGTTATTTTCTCACGGTGGCTCATATATCGGCGCGTCCTTCGGCGCGTCCCTCAAATTCGACCCACACCTTTCCTTCACAAAATGTGCGACCTTTCTGTAAGTGGCTTATTATTTCTATAGCTTCTGCGTCTTTACTTGCATTCCAGTTCACCTATCGTCACGAAGACGGCACAGAGGAGAGTCTTTACCTAAGCCCGCATCTCTGTGGTCCTGATGTTGATCCAAAGAAACGACTCTACCGTTTCAAGCCAATGCCTACCATCGCGACTACAGACGACCGTTTTTACTTCCTGGGTTGGCCTATCACTGCGGAAGAGCTGGCCAAATTCGGGAAACGTTGGCGGAAAAGAGGCATCCCGTCGCGCGACCCTTTCTATCTTGGCTGCACCTATCTGAAGGCTGCATCCGGATTTATGCACCTACAGACGGTGTTGGTGGAACCACAGACGGAAAAAGAGAAGATGGACCCAGAGAACAAAGACGGTCTGGGCTTTCTGATGCTTTGGGTCAACGAAGCGGAGCGTTTTCATCGCATACCGACGCAGGGACAGGTGGAAATTCTGAAGCGTGAGCCTGAATGGTATCGAGACCTTTATGAATCAGAGGACTTCGATATGCACAACCTACCTTGAATTCGCCTTAATTATTTGCATGACAGCGGATTTTTCAGCTCGTGCCGGCCCATACTTAAAGCCAAGGGGCACCATATGCCCCCATCCCGTAGTCCTGTGTAGTGCGTTTCAGTCTTAAGCATTGAATATTGTGTTCTTACTTTCCTAACTGCAGTTTACCAATATACAGATATTCCACAATGAATCAGAAATAGGTCGACGTTGAAATTTGTTGATAATACGGTATGTTAAGCACGCGAAATTGGCCATTGTCTTTGCAGGTTAAACTACATGAGTGTCGAATGGTCCCCTGCCTGCCTCGTATTTTTGCCTTGAAATATTAAAACGGAGTCCATCTAACGCCACCATACAGATTCATCCTTCGAGCTCTTATTCGTCCGTGTCCTCTTCATCTGAGTCACCCGAGCAAGCTTCGCACTCCGTTAAACCCCCCAACCATGAATGCAACTCGCCAGTTGGGTCGAACTCGTGTTTCTGCATGTTTAGAAACAAGTTAGAGCGGTAAGAGGTAAGCTTTCGAAACACACCTCGAGAAAATTGATGGCCCCAGAGCAAAATCCTTTTGGTGGTTCCCATTTCGCTGCAATCCGGGGGAGAAGGTAGCATAAAGTCCAAAGGCCGACCAGGATCTTTTTACTCGGGTACGCATACGAAAACCACAGTGCAAAATATTTCGAGCTAACCCAATACCGAAGTTCAGTCGGGGATTCATCAGTGATGCAGGAGTGGAAGAGTGCTGCATAGGAAAGTAAGTGATACTCTAGAAAATGTGTGTAACATTTTATACGGTCAAATGGCGGGTGGTGGACCCATTCCTCCATGGCGGCAGTAATCCTGACGCTTATTTGAACACGATTTAACCATAGATAATGGTCATTCCAGTTTCGATTTAACCGAAGAATGCTGTGACTGATATTATATGGAGGGATGGTATGCTTCGAAGGCGGGTATTGTTTTTGGAGGCTGTGGTCAAGAGGAGGAAATGATACCGACGCTAACCATGTTTCTTCGGTGTGTAAATCGTCAGAAAAGTACAGGGCCGTAAAACTTGGGAGCACGTGTTGTTCGTATATTTGACTTATCATCTCTATCATTCGTTTTCGAAAACGGTCGACCAATAACGGAGTCGGATCTTTGTCCTAAAACAAGATTAATGGTGCATAGCAGAAGGGTAAGTGTCTGCTTACTAATTGTCGGTACAACCATTTAAGAATAACGAGCTCCTCAACAAGGAACGGGCGTTGTGGTATCGTTAATTTTCTCCAATTATCACCCGCACATAAGAGTTCCATAAAAGCTTGCATATTCTCACTATTTTCTGGATCTTCCTCAAATTTTATGTCTGAAATATCACGGCAAGAAAGAAATTTTCGGAAAAAATACGCAAGGTGCTGCGGGTCTTGGAGTGGCGGTCTTTTATGACATTGAACACAGTTAAGTCTGGTTATGAGGAAATTATAGCCACAAGACTTACATATTGGCACCCAAACGTAATTGTTCCTGTGGGTTATTGAGAAATGCCAGTGCTTGCTGACTGAGCCGAATGAATTTTCGGCGATATTCAACATGAAATACACCGCCATGCAATGCGCTCTGCAGAAATTCTGTGAGGCAAAGCGTAGGATAGTACCTGGGGACCAAGTGGAACTTCTCTTGAGCAGTGCCACCAGATCCTTGAAACATGACCTTAATCAGGTGCGTGTTGTCGATGAGAAACATTTTACAACGTTCTTCACTAACGCCAAGGATGTTGACCAAGGGTAGTACATCACCGGCTTCAACAAAATATGGCACATTCTCGAATTCCAGGAAGTTAGTGAAGGCCAGTAATTGTCGAAAGCACACACTATTGACGGCAAAAATGTCATGGCAAATGCCACGGTGTATAGTTGTAGGATTTTCCTGCTGGAAAAGTTGTCAACAGTCTGCAACTGGGTGCAAATGAATGTCTCACTCGGTGGTCCACAATACTATGTACTATCTCCTCAGTATAGGAGGTGTGGCGCAATAGGGACTTCCAGTTGGAGTGTGTTGTTATGCTGTTTCCTTCATCTACAAGTGTTCGGATTGCAGCTTGCAAATCACTGAGACGCGTGTCGATAATTGACGGAGTTGCATAGCTTGACAAACTCCGGTGTAAGACATTCAACCACTTATTATCAGCGGACACTGCCATTGAAGGGTACCTGTCGTAAAATGAGTCAATGAGGTTGAAAATGCAAAGGGAGTCAAGGGTACCAATGGTCTTGGGCTCCAATGAGGCCATCGATAATGAGATCGACGAAATGGTTGAAAATTTTGTCAGCCACCATTTGGCGATTGATCACAAATTCACCGGATCGATTCGAATCCATGAGGTATTCCTGCAAGGATCGATGAGAAAAAAATGGGCGGGGTGTCTCATGTCGATAAATTAATTGCAGATCTTTGTCCTGATCAACTGGCGCCTCCTTTGCCCACAACAGAAGCGAACTAATTGCTCGCAAAACCAAATTCAGTTCTCCATGCTCAACACCAAGACATTCTTCAATTAGGGTTTGATGTGCATCTATGAGAAGGCCTTCCAAAACATGGACTAGACTCGCTCGTCTAGGATAGACAGACAAGATCTTCGTGTAAAGCCGGTCAAGATCTGAGAATGCAGAAGCCTGTAAGGGACCAGGCATGAAAATGATATCAAGTTGTTTTCGTGGATCGTAAAATTCGGTGCCAACGAACTTCAGAACGGTAGAGGCGTAGATAAATTGCCCGGATGCATCACAAACCAGGCGGTCAATTACATTTTTCGGTGGCCATGGACTCTGGATTCCGGTCATGATGTCTAGATTCTTATCATAAATTTCAGCAAAGCCATCGTTCAAATATTTCCTGATATCGAGGGAAGACTGCAAAGAATCGCCGAGGTCGAGTCGCTGGGTTATGTCAAAGAGTGGTTTCCGATCAAATTCTTGGCGAATCCAAAATTCGGGACGACTGGCAATCACGAAGCGGAGTGGAACGCCAGCAGCAGTCATTGCATTCGCGATAAGCTTCAAGATTCCTCGCTGGATGTCGGATCCCTGGCATTCGTCTAAGCCGTCGATTAAGATTGTTGGAGTGTGCGCTGGAGGGAGTTGGCAATGCTTGAAAGGTTCGACAATGAGGGACCGGAATTGTGTCTCCATCGACTTCGTGTGGAGGGTGACGTCGGCGACCATCGCGTTATTCACGGCCTCTCGCATGCCTGGCACGTTTATCGCAATTTGGTAGGCCAGCGTGCAGAACAACGCACTGCCTTGATTGCACTTGGGTTTTCCGTCGGCAAAGAAGAAACTACCTGCGTAATGTTCTTTCAACCATTCAAGGAGGAATTCCGCAACTGTCTGCATGATGGCCGATTTCCCTGCTCCTGCCGGTCCGTAGATCCAAAGCACGTTTGAGGGAGGGTTCGGGTCTTTGACCCATTCCTGAATCGTCTTGATGATTTCTTCGCGAGTGCCGGGGTGACACTTGCCTGCTGGGTACCTCTCCAAGGAATCGTGGATCGCTTCATGAGATATGACATGGCTCAGCGCGATGAGGCCTTCGGGAATATGTTCAAAGTACGACTATATGTTAGGGCTTGATCACTCACCAGCGTCTTGAGATTGCCCAGAGAAATTGTTATGGTGAACGTCCCCTTGAACTTGAGTGAATGTCCAGTCGTTGACTCTGGTACCGCTAGCACCGGCAAAGAACGAGTTGCCTCCTGGGTGTCTCGTCGGATCAGACATGATAGGAGTGGGTTGAAAGGTGGAAGGGCTGGACGATTGTCTGTTTGGCTGTCGTTCGTTTTCCCACAAATGCAGTGCTTCACCCTAAGTTTAGGACTGTCCGCGCCATTTGCCCATACATGTGACAAGTACGTTTATTTAAATCTCAAAACCCGCGTACATCGAGTGCTTTAGCGGCTTGTTGTCACGTCCTTGAGGACCTTGACACATCCTGCGACTCGGCGAGGAAAAGGTACAGGAAGCACTGGGAAGTTTAAAGCAGAGAGTTCGTACCCCAGTTGGCCCGGATTTGTACTTACTGGACAGCACAGGGTGAAAGGGCCATCTTGCAGCGATGTAGCTGAATAACATAAGCTGAAAATTTCAAACGACGAATAGGGCGAGAGCGCAAGCACATACGAGAGTCACTCAGTACTGGAAATTGAAGCGAATCAAAAACTGAAGAGCGTGTCTGACACTCATAAACTCCTATTAAATGCAATTTTCTAGCATGGTCATCGAGGAGATGTGCGAGTGACAGATGTATGAGGCTTTGGACGTCTAGAGCCGGGCAAGGTGGGACGAGTGTGTTAGAAACGCCGCAAGACGCTATCTCGCGCTGGATAATTTCAACATACCTCTTTACTTGAGTATCATCCGCCCCGAGCCAGCCCCTCTTGCTCTTCTCCAGGTTTTGCTCTCGTTCATTGGAGTCATGGCAATCTAGCAAAACCTGAAGAACCATTAGCTCCTCAAAATTCAAAGGAGAATCATAAAATATACCTTGATAAAGATGGATTCGTAGCCCAAGTCCAAGCAGCGAGCGCGAACCTAAGTCCACGGCAGGAATATCGCTGGTCAATCTTTGGGTTAAGTTTGCGGTCCATACCCGCCTTCGTTTCGCCGTTTCCGAGTACTATGCGCAGAAGGTCTTCAGCTTGTAGAGCTTCCACAGATTACGCATGTTTACTGACATTTCATAGTATGAACCACCATCGTCAGGTGGATTTTAAAGATGCGAGTTGAGCTAGTGACAGATGAATTGTTTAAACAGGCACTCTGTAGAAGGAAATAAGACCTCCGTTCAAGTTTATGCAAAGAAGAATGTCACTTACGATATGTATCTGCATTTCTTGCGATTCCCTTGTAGAGTATTTGACCTTGCAGGCGTCTGCATCGGGGGTACAAAACAAAACTCAAAAAGAAAAGAGGAATCGGGAGGTCTCAAGATCGAGTTCAGAGTGGGTCAGACCGGGCTGGGTCTGTGGCCTTAGCAGTTCAAAACGAGTCTTGTTATGATCATGGGGGGGCCAATTTTCGTTGATGAAAGTGTAGTTAACGCGTCCAGTCTGCATTTCCATCGGAATCCAACGAGGTCGGGAGAGGGCCACAGATGAACCATCGATGAACAATCATCTAGGACTCATGCAGTCTTCTCCACACCGCCTGTAAGCCAAGGTGTGCTGAGTCTTGGCTGTGTCTTCGATCGAGGTGTCGTTCATACTGAATCATAGCGATGAGAATTTGGGCCGGCACCGTAGGCCATCCGAT
The DNA here is from genome assembly GCA_023014335.1 of Galerina marginata. Taxonomy (NCBI): domain Eukaryota; kingdom Fungi; phylum Basidiomycota; class Agaricomycetes; order Agaricales; family Galerinaceae; genus Galerina; species Galerina marginata. The sequence goes on along the minus strand of JAECYW010000025.1, from coordinate 637,253 downwards.
GGGGAGTCTTCATTTTTCACATCCTCCGAGCTTCGAAAACACGCTGAGCAAGTGCTAAGCGCTAAGCACCATTAAAGATCATGAACGTCAGGAAAAACAGTGTTGACACAGTGATCTAAATTGGTGAAACTCACACGCGCATCACCTCCATTTCTGACTTTCTGACCAGTGACACCACCAGAGCACATTGCCAACAAGCTCAGCGCGCCTCTACCCTCATCGCCTTCAATAGCGCATACTGGAAACCCCAAATTTTGATCGTAGCCGCCGAAGGATCACGCGACGGACGCAAGCCACGCAGACGACGGGACATAGACGTCAGACTCTGAGCCGAGTAGGTGTAGGAACCTGGAAGGTAGAGGAAACATGAGCAGGTAAGCACTTCGCACCCTCCGTGCTTCCACGCTCGCGTTCGCTGACCCCTCACAAGTACGAATAGCGCCCTATCGAACCCATAACCACGACCGCGAAAGGTCATGACAGCGAAGATCATGCGGACCCACGACTGACCTATGGCTGGCGTACTAAGGAAGCAAAGGAAATGAAGAAGGTATGTACCCGCCAGAGCATTCCGCCCACATTCGCTCACGTCACCACCACAGTGACGTAGCAGCAAGTGGGCTGTATAGCGGTACCCCGACGCCCTACGCTGCGCCGTTCGCCCCGAGTGCCCCTCCTTCAAGAGATGTGGGCCGGGCTATTTAATCAAAACCACATTGATGAGGAAAGGGAGGCGGTGGTGGTGCGACAGTCAAGGAACGAGGAGGAAGCAGGCTGGCACCCAGCTTGCCCCACGGGCTCGTCAGTGGTCGACGCTAGGCTTGCATCCTCACCCGCCTGCCACCTCGGTGGTCGTTCGTTCGTTCTGCAGGACTCGGCGTGGACCCGCCTCCACATCCTTCATCTACGATGAAGCCGTGCCGTTGCCGTTACACATCGTCAAATTACGATTGCACGCATCTTTATAATTGTGCCAACGCCGTCATGTTTAACATTTGCTGTTCCCAGTTCGGCTCTCTGATGAATATTTTCATCGATGTCCAGCGAAAGTCGTGCGTTAGTCTCTTTCATTATATATATATTATATTCAGCCATCCTTATATAGGACCAGTGGAAAACGACGTATACACTATTCGTCACAGAATTCGTAAACTGTCTCTGCGTTTTTTAGAGAGATCCTATGGAATATGTACCCTATTTCATTCCGAGATGTCATCAACACTCGTGTTGACGTTCTCGCCTTTTCTTTCCTACTTTTTCTCGGTTCTCCCGTATTCTCCGCTTCCATTTTGGCGTCCCGTTAGCGTGCTGCACGGCTCGGATACCACGCTCGAGCTCGTCAATTCAAAGGCACTGGCTGTATCACTAGGCATCTATTGCTGTGTCAAGGCCACTCAGTTAGATTGTAAGCCGAATATTATATTATTTATTTGAGTAATAATAAGTGGTATCAAAAGCGCTGGCCACGTAGCGAGAATAATCCAATAGCGAAAAGAAACATGCTGATCTACGAGACAGACAGCCCTCAAGGCGCTTGCTGAAAGATGAGGGAGAAAAATAAGACCGGGCTGAAATGTCGCCAGTGACCGTTTATCGAAAAACCGGACTACAGACGAAGAGGCATAGCAATTAGGAGTCAACATCGTCACTCTTTTCATTACTGACTCCTCCAACGTGTCCAGCAGACAAGCCATTGAACTCATCTTCCCTGGCGTCGAGACCGCGGACCGACCACCAGAATGCAAGACCAGTGATAAATGCGAGAGCAGCTATTACTCCGTAGTTCCACACAAGCAAGGGATCACCGGACAATGCTGGAGGACATTTTAGATGATAATTTGTGATTATGGGAAGGTGAATGTAGACGTACAGACGAATGCCTCGCTGATGGCGGACGACAGGCCTGTCATGAACAGGAATAGGGATAGTACCAGGGACCGCATATTTTTCGGCGCTTTCGTGAAGGCGTATGCGAGGCCAGTGATCGACGCGAGGATTTCACTAATAGCGAAGAGGATATAGCTGGCAAAGGAAGACCGACTGCGTCAGATGGGCACAATGTACGAATTTTAATTGGAGGACTTACGATCCAGACTGAAGCCAGACGTTAAGAGGGGCAACACCGCTGCACTCGGAAGCATGATTACCGCAAGGGCTCGTCTAAAATATAAAGTATATGAGCAGACGTCAGAAAGTAAGGATGCTTTTTTTTGACCTTGTAGATGTAGTGCTGAAGAACTGCAGCCCAGATCATCGCAGCTGCGCCGGTCATAAATCCCGCTGTAATTTTCTTGAGTGCACTAAAGTTCACGCCCATACGACGGAGTGCGGGATAGAGCTGTGGTGTTAAATTCAGCTCAAAAGAGCCGTCAAGGTATTCGTTAAGCACTTACCAAGAGATCGCACACGGGAATAAGGATCGTCACCGTTAACGGATCCAAATTAGAGAGGACATCGTTAGGAAGGCCGTGAAGCTCCATAGTGGCAGCTTGGGAGGTCAAATTGCTGCTCAATTGTATGTAAGTCAACCCTATAAGCATGACGTTAAATTAGCATCAAGCAGAAAAAACTGAAATTTGAATTCGCACAGTAAATCGGGTACCACAAGAAGACACCGCAGGCGTTAATACCGCGTTGAACTTCGTAAACCCACTGGTCATCGAAATTCATCCACGCTGGTTTCGGTCCAGGGCCAGAAAATTTGCTGGGCTTCACATTCTCCCAGAAGCCAGGTGCTTTCATATTCTTGTAAGTCGTTACCGGGTTCAAGCTCCACTTTCCTCGAGCGGCATGTCTCCAAAGGCGGATGGCTGTCGCGAGGACCGATCCGGTGGGAGGCGAGTAGGAATATTTGTTGCGTCCGATGTAGAGAATAACCGGGCAAAGCAGGAAGACGGCGGTGGGAAGTGTGTAAGAGAGGTAGAATCCGACAAACTAATCACAGAAAATATGTTTTATTTTCCGAGTAGAGCGGGAGAGAACTTGAATGGGCTTACCTTCTCGGCATATACCATTCCGACCTGCCCAATTACGCCGCCCACATTGATCATAAGATAAAAATACTGTGACGGTGAATAAATTCACTATTTGCTTTACATATGCCGAGTTGACGGGATTCTTACCATGTAGATTCTCAGAACTGTCAGAGAGGGATCGACAATGACTCTTTCGCCATTTTTGGTCGTGACAACGAAGAGTTTAGTGCGCTTATACTGCTCGGCTACCAAAGGAGAAATGTTCGCCTTGAACATCCCGGTGCCTGCGCAAATTTTTTAAGTTGCTTGATTCGAGGAAGGTTACACTACTGCTGGCTTACCAAAACCAGTCACTATCAATGCAACAATGAAGGCGCCGATAGCGCCATTACCCTCAATAACACCTGGGATAGCGGAAATAATGAGGATAATATGCCCCACAAGCGCGATGGCCACAGCCCAGCAGATAGTTTTGAACCGACCCCAATGGGCATCGGCGATGTACGCGCCGAAAAGAGGAGTTATAAAGGACCTAGACAGCAAGAAGTCAGCGTGGTGTTACTCAATCTATTTTTTAGAACATGCCAGAATAGGTAAAATGTCGTCAGGCCGGTGGACGCCCGCTGACCCAGTCCCAAAGCTCCTGCTTGACCATGGAGTCCAGCAGCACCGGTGCGAGAGCCGGGAGGTAGCGGCCTTTGAATGAAGTTTGTCTATTTTTTTTCTCCTCTCGTTAGCAAGTCGAATAGGGTCAAATTGGTTGAGCGACTTACAAAAACGACGCTGGATCCGTAATACTGGCGGGCTATCAGCTTATCAAGGTCAGGAGTAATTTAAATGAATATACCGAAAAACGTTCAGCAAACTCGACTATAGCAATTACTGCCAATAAAATGCCTTAGATATTTCAATAGTAGAGAATGGGTCAGGCTCACGATATGAATCCCAAGGAATACTGTCTGGGACTCGGCGCAAGACTGCTCTTTCCTCATCAGTAGGTGGCTCGAGGCCGTCGTGAATTCCGTCAAGCAAGTTGTGCTGCTGATCCGAAGAGGAAGCCCTGTATTTCTCGTTCGAGGCAGCAAGGGCTTGGTCGTCTGGTCGGGTGACAGACATAGCGGCTGAGCTCGAGAAGAGGGCACTAAAAAATTGGAAAATTGTTCGTAGGTCAAAAGTGAGAAAGGTAAGAAATCTCTGAGAGGAAAACTCGATTCCTACTCGCCTTTTAAAGGTTCTTTCTGGCCGCAAGCTATCGCATATTTTAATCGACTGCCGCGTTACTTCGAGATTACTCGTCTATTATTCACATAGAACGGCGAAGTCGTCCAATTACTGCTAATGGGGACCCTGAAAATTTTTTAACATCGGACTCGGAGGCAGGTGTCGAGAGTCAAAGTCAGATAAGCAGGACCTGCTAGGCGATGTGGGCAACCAACCTCGTGATCTTAATAAGATATGTCAAGAGGTGTCTGGAGAGTGTAGCAAAGTGCATGGTTGCTACGTGCTAGTGGTACTTGTCTTATGTGGATCCTGTCCACGGTGACAGAACCGGAGTAACCGGACTCAATTCATGCTCGATTTCTAAATAAAGCAGCAAACGTGGCGCGAACTTCTTTTGTTACTCCTTTTGCCACTGGTCGGGTTCCTGAAAAATACATCCCAAAGACCGTCCCTTGGCGTCTAAATGAGATGGTCAGCAGCTTTTAAATTTATGTTTTATCCATCGAGGTCAGTGGTTCACGAGTAGCAGTACTGAATAATAAATATCTTACACGGTCCAAATCTGAACGTTGGCTTCCGAGAGTATTACCATGGGCGCAAGCGTCTCTCGCATGTCATCGATGTCCGGACCCACGAAGCCGCAAGTTTAACGCCGCCTTCACGGCTCATTTGTACGCAGCTGGATGAAGGACGTCAGGACATATTTGTAAAAGCCGGTATCCGGCCGGTATTCCCTGCCAACGTGGAGAGTCGACTTTGTTAAAGCAACTTTGTTGACTCGACAGCTCATAACTTCTGTCAAGATATCCCAAGGAAGGTCAAAGAAGTCCACACGGATAAGGGCACAGTTCTAGTTATGATCTATTTTCAAGACCAACTCACTGAGAGCCTAGTAGAACGATCCTCGCCTCTCATCTGTGTTGTATTAGCCTCACAGATGTATTCAGCCCTATGTTAATGAAACGAGCTGCTCAGGATTTGACATACTAGGTAAACCACTTCGGGCCCATTCCCATGCTACAAAGTGTCTCATTTGTCTCATGCGATGTGATATCTCCAAGTAAATCATTACCTCCACCCGGCTTGTGGTGCGCTCACGCAAATTAGAATCAGGCGTGTATTTTCTCCCTCTTCACCAAAGCATCGAACGATCTTGCCATTTGATCTTCTTTGCTTCTGGGAGTGACACCTGGTCAATGACGAATAACGACCGGGCAGTGTCCGACTTGAGATAAATAGCACCGTATCTAGGATTTTGGAATATTTCACCAATTATTCAGCTCAGTTGTGAGGTTGAGTGACACTTTAGATGGCCAACTGGGCCTGTGTTGGTTTTAAAACAGCATGGTATTCCTAGTTCCAAGCGAGGGTCACTTTGACTGTATCAGCCGTTCTCATATCCGTTCGACATGTATCTTCCCGGTTTCCCCTCGTTCGTTTATATATAATCGAGTTTCAATATTTCCTCACAACGTCAATAGATAGTTGACTCAACTGATGAGGAGAAAACCATTCACATCGTCATGATAGAGCTGGCTACAAAGATTCGAGGTGGGAAAATGCGAGTTTTACGAGAGAAGGATCAGTCCGAAGTCCTTTTCGACACGACCACCTGGATACGAAGTGGACACTTACAATATTTCAGAGCAATGAGAGCGATGTCCCGAACTCGCCAGCACCGCGACCAAAGAAAACGTTGCCCCAACAGGACTTCAGACCTTCATGATGTCGGTATTGAACGACCAGAAAGAACCGACGAAAGGCACATTCGAAATTATGCCCTTCAAGCAGTCATGATCAGCCGTCGACACATTCGATCAGATCATCGAAATCCATAGAAAAGTGGAGCCGTTGATACTGCAGCAATCGACATGCAGATGGACACATTCGAGATCAAGTTCAACGACAAAGGTGTCCTAGCCCAAGTGGCAAAAGTCCTGCACTCCGTAGAAAGAAAACAGGTCAGCGTATGTATACGCAAAGACACCTAACGAGACCGACCTCAAAAGAACGCACTGACAGCTACGCCGAATATGACTAGTTCCCGCTTCTGCGCCTCGACCAACTTCGACCGTCGAAAGGCAGTTTCCTGAAATTTCTTTCTTACGGCCTTCGGATGCGGAGTCGCCCAAAAAACACACCGAGGGTCACCTAGCATTGGCAGCGCCGGGGTACGCCTGGTCTGGGTCTACCAACATTGGAGATGCCGGTGCGGGGAGGGGAAGGAAGGAGAAGAGGGAACCAAGTTGGGTTTGGCAAGGACCTCGGTTGGTCGTTGGTCGATCTGCCTTGGAGTTTTGGTTGAGTTTGAAAGGTTTGAGGTGGTATAGCCTTGGTTGTGGAAGGAGAAGGGAAGGAAAAAAGAGAGACGAGGTAAGTGCAAGTCTTATCAGAACGGACAGAACCACATGATTCGCTTAGCGCTCTTCATACTTGCACATGCCTTCGTCTTTCTCGCAGTTAATGTGATACTTACTGAATATAAAATTTGAGACTCGAGAACGCCAACTGGTCGATCGCGATAATCATGGCGTGGCGCGGAGCAACAGAGGTTCCACTGAGCATCCTGTCAGCCTTTCGACGTTGGAGGTCGGAGGTTGGTGTCTGTTCCGTGGCATGATCCCTGCTGGTGGCTAGCCCAAACTTATCTTCCTGACGCAGTCTACCCGCCAACTAGGAAGAGGTGTCAGGCGCCTCTGATCCCTAGGGGTGTATCTCCAAAGTTAGGTCGCAAACTCCATACAGGGTAAGCCCAGAGAGATAAAAAAAACATGATCCAGGAGAAGGCGAATCAGAATTACGGTTTTTGCCAGGCGGTTGGTTGTCACTTTTGCCTTGTGGTACTGCTGAGCATCAACCTTACTGTCCTTGACGTCCTCATCTTCGGCATCAGAATTTGATTCTACCTTCTTGCGCTTTCTGGGTTTCATCGCGAAATTTGACGAGGCTTAATGATCATCTGATTGAGAGAAGGTAGAGTGGATCGTGTGGCAGGAAGGTTGAACGGAACCCAGGGCGGTTTCGAGCCAGTGATATGTTTATTGGGTGATGGTGGAGAGGCTAGACTGACGGGCGCCTGCACAAGATTACGTTATGTACTTTCCCACAATGTAGATGTGGGCTGGAACGTGGCAATCCTGGAGTCACCGGCACTGCTGCGCCCGGACTATTTTGCCGGGGATGCAAAATCCAAAGCAAGTTGTTTGGATTTTGCCAAGTCACGTGTCCCCACCATAGCATTGGCAAAATAGGGACTGGCAAAATTCAAACAACGTACCGTCAGATTTTGCCTACCCGTCAAAATAGTTGGGCCGCAGCAGTGCGGTTCACTGCCTGTGTCATTGCCCACTCCTCCGAAATGATGAACAGCGCCGTTATTGTAAGTTTGTAATTCTTCGATGGCTACGCGTCTGACTTGATTTTTCCAGTTCTCTTATTATCACGAAAACGGCACGAAAGAGGTGGATCCGAGCCTCAGTGGCCCCGATGTCCATCCGAAGAAAAGACCCTACAGGTTCGCCTCTACTTTTTTGGCTGGCCGACCTCCCTAGAAGAGCTGAAGTCAATCGGCCTTGGTCATGGGAAGCAGGACGGCTGGACACGGGTAGACCCATACGCTGCTGGGTGTGACTACTTGAGAGACGCGTCGGGCTGCGGGTACCTGCAGACAGTCTTTCGGTAGAGCCGCAAACGGAAGAGGAGAAAACTGCGCAGAAGAATAAAAACGGTCTGGGTTTTTTTGATGCTCTGGGTTAACGAGGCGGAGCATTTTCATCGAATCCCGACACAAGGCCAGGTGGACAAGCTTGTCAAGATACTAAAGCGCGAGCCCGAGTGGTATCGTGACTTCTACGACTCGGAGGACTTCGATCGCCACAACCTATGCTGAATCAGCTCCATCCCAATGTCTCGTATGCATCCTCAGCTTTGTTTTCCTGTATATTTTAATCCGGTGTTGATTTAGATGCCCTTGCCTTGCTATGGCAATTATGTCAATGATACGATTTTTCAACCGAGATATGTGGCCCCAGAGTGATTCAAAAGTTCCTGAACATTGAACAGGCATCACTCGGATTCACTCCCTAGAATTTATGAGCACTCCTCCTCAATTCTTGAGGACGGGCAAGTGGTCGCCCCCGTTGTCACCGTAGTATCTCTCTTGTGGAAAGCAACCGCTTGCAAACTTTCATTCAAAAAAGCCGGATGTCTTCATATGTCCTCGACTAACGAGCTGTTCACTGTTTCATGATCAGGATTGCCACTGAGTGAAGCAAAGACCTGGAAGGGGGTCGATTATCAATGCCAGTGGGATGCATGAAGAACGCGACCGCTCGAAGGCATCAAATTTCCAACAATTCATTCACTCAAGCCACTGTAATACGGTAATACCTGTAATGATCTACAACTACTAGTGGGTAAGTTCAAAACTTTATCCACGGCGTGAATTTATCTATCAACTACTAACCCATAATCACGAAAAGAGAAAAGAAATAGATTCTACTTCAGTCATTCAAAATACGGGCAAGAAGGAAACCCCAATGAAACTGCAGAGAGAGCATCAAAAAAGGAGGCTACTGATCAACCAATGACTGCCAGTTTGGAGTGGACCCAGAATCTGTTTGTGATATCACCAAATTCTCTGGCGTCACTCCTGGATTATTACCAGACGTGCCGCTCAGGGAGGACCGACCATCGTTTCCCGCCGGCCGATCGGTAAGGAGGAATGTTCGTACGTGGTTCTTGAAAGACGCAATGGTGTTAGCAGGAAGCGGGGAATACACAGGATAGTCATATTCAATGGAGGTGGAAGAGAGCTTGTCGGGATCAAGGTGATTTAGGAGGTGATGGACCTGACGGTCTGCCTCTGCAGCATAAAATGATGCTTCCTTGGAAGCATCTTTTAGGTTAGTTAACAGGATCTCGCACTCCTTGACTCTGGTCCGCGCTAGGTCAGCGTCGGAGGTGAGCGTGTTTCTGGCTAGTCGAGCGATGTCGAAAGCAGCTTGGGCCGAAAGGTTGGATCGAGACTCTACTTCGGTCCTGAGGTAGTATTCCTCTTGTACTTGCTGGATAGCTGCCAACTGTATCCCGGTCGCAACCACGCTTTGAGCATGGGCATGGAGGAGTTCGCCCTCCGCTTTGCCATGGCGTGCCCACAGGTGACCTTTGGTGTCTAAGGTGCCCAATTTGTGCTTCAATGTCGTTGAAACTAGGGACGGGAAAGCCCACCAATGTTCATTGAGCCATCTTTAGTCTGCTTTGCCGCTGATCTGATCTGATTTGACGAGCAAATAGGTAAGGTGCTGAGATCGGATTCAGAGGTAAAAAATCCGCCATTACTCTGCATTTGAGATGCGTCCATGTTTACCGACTCGGTGATCGTGAATCAGTACAATAAATGGTTAAGTTGGATTGGTACCGTAATGAGAGTTCGACTGTAAAAGGCGATGCACTGCATGCAGTCGGATCCACGCCACGTGAAGATATTGTTCCGCGATGAGTCTGAAAGGCGCATCTAAGGATAAGATAACGACAGTGACAGAACCAATCATCAGCAAATACATACGTAAGCAAGTAAACAAGCATTTCCCATCGATGAGGAACGCGCGTGTCGCGTTCCTCATCTCTCCAGACGTGGTTCAGCCACGAAGTCTCCTCCTTCATCGTCGTTAAAGCATTTTTTTCAATCTTTCACATCTCAACCTTGACCAAAATTTGTGTTCACCTTCCTTTCCACCTTTTATTTTATTTGTCCTCTGCCCTTATCATGGTTGAGATCCTCCAAAATCCGCCTGATGCTCCTGTTAACCAGGAAGCCCAGAACGACGCTGAAGCAGATCCTATCCCCCCTCACGTACCGCGTACTCACATTAACCCCGATGTTATCCAGATGATCAAGGAACTTCCGCTTTACAACAAGCTGGAGATGAACAAGGCCATCGAGGCGAATAATCACCGCCGAAAATTGGCCAAGCTCAATCACAGGCTGCTCCCTGCCGCTCACCCCGTAGACGGTTCGGATACGGCCTCCATGGTCACCATTGGCCCAGAGGAGTTGAAAGAACTCCTCGACGACGAGGTCCGCGAGCAATATCGCCCCGTCATGTACATCGCCATCACCAAATGGGTTTCAGATACCCAAAAGGCAATGGCCGAAGGTGAGTCCTCCCCTTCGAAGAGAGGCTTCAATGCTACGGTTTCCAAAGTTACCCCTGCGGAGGCTAGAGTGGCGAAGAGACGATGCATGAGTGGATTGTCGCTCATGCCCCGCGTTATTGGTACTCCCAGTGCCGTTCAGTTTCCGCAGACTTTGTTTGAGACAGAGAATTGTGTCTCTGTCCCACTTCCGTTCTTTTTGAACAAGAATCTGCGTTATATCGTTGATAATCTCGCTACCTTGCCCACTGTAAAATCCAATCCTTTGGCTGGTGAAACCAAGGGCATTTCAATTCTCGATGTTGAGAAGCTTTCTGTTACGCTGGGCAAGGAGTGTACTCTGACCTGCAGTCAATGGACTGAGGCAGCTTTCCAATTTTTCCGTTTCCAGCAGGAGCGAGACGAGGACGGCCCAGATGGTCCTTTTGCTCGCTGGTATGATGATCATTTTTCGTTCTTCAATTCACAAGATGATAGAGACGAGATGTATGAGGCCTGGAAGGGTCTTGAGTTGAAACTTCGTCAGGAGTTTCGACGAGCACCAACCACGTATGATCCGGTTTTTCATGCTGGAAAATATGACCTCGCAAAGTCCGAGGCAAATGTCTTGGCTCAGATGCGGGCCATGAACAAGTCGGATAACAAAGACCGATTTTCTTCCTCTTTTTCGAGTCGTGGTGGATTGGGGGGCAACGGGAAATTCTCCCGCCCCTTTAATTCGAACAGTTCCTTTCCTTCGGGCAGCTCGAGGTCGCCCCTCACCCCTTGCTGCGTACTCTGCGCCCAGAGGGGGCACACCCTTTTCGAACACGCAAATGACTCGACGCCGGCCAAGTTTATCGACGGCAAGTCCGTCTGGGCCAAGTTCATCAACAAGATCCTCCGCACCCCCGACAACCGCGAGATCTGTATCAGATACAATCTCAAGGGAGATCGTCACGGGTGCAGCCACAACAAAGACGAGCGCGCCCATATTTGCTCATTCTGCGGAAAGCCGCATTTTGCCTTTTCCTGGACCTGCCGTCCCCGCCCCGACAATTAATGACTTCCTAGCTATCGCACGGCCTCCTCGCCTGCTTTATTCCAATTTTTCCGCTTCTGTTATCCATAGACCAGCTTTCAATCCCGAGTTGCACCTTCGCGATGACATTTTTAGTAGAGTCCTTCACCCTTATAATTTCAGTGCCTTTGAATCTATGCTAAATAAGCATGAGCTCTTGTCCTTTTATCCCCTCCTTGTAGACAATCTTCAGCATGGCTTTCCTTTAGGGCGCATGCCCCCACTTATTCAAACTGTCATACTGCCCAATAACCCTTCCTTCTCTGAACATAGTGACGCCATTATGGATTACCTCCACACCGAGGTCTCATCCAGTCGCATGTCTGGCCCTTTCACCCGAGATGTTGTTGAACGCATCCTCCGTGGACCATTCCATTCCTCTCCTCTCATCGCGTCGGTCCAGCCTCAGGGCCCTGGAACACCAGACAAAATTCGCATATGCCGACACCTTTCCAAGTCCACGCGCGTCCATGCCTCAGTTAATTCATACATAGCAAAAGAGGACTTCCCAACCCGTTTTGACACGGCGTCCAAGGTTGCTGACATCGTGAGTTCCTCCGACGTTCACGTCCCCCTCTTCCTTGCACGTATCATTCACACCTTGTGTGCTCTTCCATGCCTGGCCCTGCCTCGCATTCATGTACACATTACACAGGACTCTGATCATTCGGGCCTGCAGAGCTTGGTGCAATCTCATGCATCTGTTTCTTTCATCACAGGCTTCGGCCTTCGTTACAGGCTTCGGCCTTCATTACAGGCTTCGGCCTCCATTACAGGCTTTAGCCTTCGTTATGGGCTTCGGCCTCCATTACAGGCTTTGGCCTTCGTTATGGGCTTCGGCCTCCATTACAGGCTTCGGCCTTCGTTACAGGCTTCGGCCTCCATTACAGGCTTTAGCCTTCGTTACGGGCTTCGGCCTCCATTACAGGCTTTGGCCTCCATTACAGGCTTTGGCCTTCATTACAGGCTTTAGCCTCCATTACAGGCTTCGGCCTTCGTTACGGGCTTCGGCCTTCGTTACGGGCTTCGGCCTCCATTACAGGCTTTGGCCTCCATTACAGGCTTTGGCCTTCATTACAGGCTTTAGCCTCCATTACAGGCTTCGGCCTTCGTTACGGGCTTCGGCCTCTATTACAGGCTTTGGCCTTCATTACAGGCTTTGGCCTCATTACGGGCTTTTGCCTTCGTTACAAGCTTTGGCCAATCTTTCCAGTTCCTCACCTATTGCATGTTGTCGCGTTGAACCAAGGCACTTATACCGCATTTCAGATTGCCCATGCACCACTGGGAACTCAGGCGTGTACTTTGGATATTGCCAAATTCCATCGTACCTGTCCAGTCCTTCCTTCGCATAAGCCGTGGCTCGTTGTTCAGGGACACCCTGGCTCATTTTACATTGACCACTCTCATCCTTTTGGTGCTGCGAGCGCCAGTAGCAATTCTGGCATGATAGCCAATGCTGCTGTGGACATCTGGGAATCCGAAGGCGTTTGCCCTGTCCCGAAATACGAAGACGACTTGAAAGCATTCCGCTTTCCGTCCCGGTCAGGCCGATTTCACGATGGCTCCTTCTCCTACGACTATGACAAGGACGAGATGCTCAACCGCATATCTTCTTTAGGCATTCCTTGGAATGAGGAGAAGTGCGATGACTCCTTTTCCTTTGTTACAACCTTTATTGGGTTTCAATGGGACATACCCAATAAACGCGTCAGCCTTCCCGAAGCGAAACGCATAAAGTTTTTTGGTCGCATCCGTCAGTTTCTTGACAGGTTCGATGGTCATCCATGCCAGCTGCTCGACGTACAGAGAATCCATGGATCCCTTTGCCACGTCGCATTTGTCCACGTTGAGGGTCGCTCCCACCTCCCATCCCTATCCAACTTTGCGGCAAAATTTCCTCCAAATAATGAATATGCTACGCGTTTCCCTCCGGCATCCGTGCTGACTGACCTCCTTTGGTGGCTGGGAGTCCTTACCATCATTGGCGTACATCGCGAGCTTCGTCCTCGTGGAGTCACTCAGGACCTCCACCTTTTTGTTGATGCTTCAACCTCCTGGGGCATTGGCATCATCCTAGGTGATGATTGGGCAGCATTCCGCTTGTCCGATGCTTGGAAAGTTGACGGCAGGGATATTTGCTGGCTGGAAACAGTCGCAGTTGAGCTGCTTGTGTATTTCCTTGAAGCTCGCAATTTCGCCAATGTTCGGCTCCTTGTTCATTCCGACAACAAAGGCACAATCGGCGCCTTGGACAAAGGGCGCAGTCGTAACCACCACATTAACGCCTCAATCCGACGCACTTATGCCGTCCTTCTCCCACTCTTTATCACTCCTGAACTGGAGTATGTTACTTCAATCGCAAACCCAGCCGACCCTATCTCGCGCGGAGAACCAGGGGCTCTGGGCAAGCAAATCTTTCCGTCTTTTACGCTCCCTGATGAGCTTCATTCATGCTTTATCCATGTCTAGTTTTGACCCATTTAGATTTTCGGCAACCCGTATTGTCGAGAGAGGTGTGGGTGGAAAAGTCTCCTCTTCCCCGCGCCCCACACCTTCTCGAAGATTTGCTCCTTATTCCAAGTTCTCAGCCCAATTACCTGTAGTACCCAAAAGCACAATCTCGTCTCTTATTGCACCTGTACCACATCCAAGCATATCTTCTCGTAGCATAGATTTTTCGTTTCGCGCACCCCCAAGCACACTTTCTTGTAGCATAAATCCATCACCTCAATTAACTGCATCTGTACCACGCCCAAGCATCCCTTTTCGTAGCATAAACTCTTCTTTTCAACCAACTGCATCTGTACATACAGCCTCGAATTTTTCCTTTTCTTTCTTGTCACCCATTCCTACACCTTCGCCAGCTACCATTTTCCCAAGTCATTCACCCTTGACCCCTGCACTGCCCCGAGCTCGCCCTATTATTGCACGCAGACCGCAGGCAGGACGCAGCATTGCTCCTAGCCCCCTACGTCCACATGTTGCTGCAGCCGACCGTCTCTTCTCATGGGACACCCCCTATGGCATTCGTCACAGAATGCACCTTACACGGATCCTCCCTCCTGCTCTCGTTGAGGCAGCCCTCATGTCAATTCAAGGTGCCCTTGCCCCAAACACAAAGGGAAACTACGGGTCTGGCATGCTGCGCTGGACCCAGTTCTGTGACAAATACGGGATTAGCGAAGAAGACCGTATGCCGGCCTCCTACGCATTGCTGTGCGCCTTCATCGCCGAATATAAAGGTCGACAATCAGGCAAAACGATCAAGGCCTGGCTCTCGGGCCTGCGCAGTTTCCACCTGGTCAATCACGCAACCTGGAATGGTGACGACGAATGGGTGCAATTTGCCCGAATCTCGGCTAACAAGGAGGGTACCATTTATAAACGCCCCCTTCGTTCCCCGGTCTCCATCGAGCATCTCGCTTGTCTGCTGCGTGCCCTTGACCTTTCTATTCCCTGGCATGCAGCTGTGTGGATTGTGGCCTTGGCCGCATTTTGGGGCTGTCGCCGTCTTGGTGAATTGACTATTCCCTCGGAGCGTGCTTTTGACGAGATGTATCACATCCTTCGTTCCGCTCTGTATGTTTTCGCATCCTTTAACTCATCCAAACATAATCTAAAACATTACCAGTGTCAACTTCCGTCGATTCCGCGATGGTACAGAGTCCGCAGACTTCCAACTCCCATGGACAAAATCCACCAAGGAGGATGGCGCGCTCGTAACCCTCACTGCTCGCGACGATGCCTTGTGCCCAGTAAAAGCATTGAAAAACCATTTTGCTGTCAATTCCGACATACCATCGACGGCCTCACTATTCGCCTACCGTACCTCCTCAGGCGCCGTCAAGAACATGGTCAAGCACGATTTCCTTGATTTCGTGACCTCAATATGGAATTCAGCACAACTCGCTCACATATTAGGCCACAGCTTCAGGATTGGAGGTGCCGTCGAATTGTTACTGGCTGGAGTTCCTCCAGAGATTGTAGCTGCCATCGGGGGCTGGACATCACTCGCCTTCCTTCTGTATTGGCGCCGAATGGAGGAGATCCTACCTATGAGCACCTCCAAAGCATACAGGAAGAGCCACGTCACGGAACTGGCCTCAATTTTCGAACGTTTCCGTCTAAATCACAACATCACTTTGAGCATTCTCTCTGATGCAGATAGTTGATCTTATTTCTTCCCATGTAGCATAACCTTCCTTAACACTCCTGCTTTTCCCTGACCATTAAACTTACGAGACCGCTACAAATAAACATTCAAATGACACTTTGCATTATTTAAACCAGTGTGCGGACATGAGCATAAAACCTTGCCCAGAGTAAAACTCAATTTGGGCGACAGCTTGGCTTCTTTCTGCCTCCTCCAACCTGCCAGTTGCGAGTTTCACTCTGGTTGGTACAGCCGGTTTGGATTCGGCATCCATCTGCCAAGAAACCAGGTTGTCCAGACGCTCAGGACTTTCTCGGGCTCCTCAGCTTCAGATTTCAGATTCGAAAAGCTGAACGCCTTTGGATCACGTGTCCAGTTGGTCAGCCAACCGGCCCGGTCGCAAGGCGCTGATTTTGCCAATTCGCACCGCCCGCGAAAGCCCTCCGCAACACCAAGAAAACCTGTGCCAGGTTATCTTGTCACATTTTTACAGTCTTAGGATTTTCTTCCAAGCCTCACACCTTCATAGAAACCCATCCACCTTTATTGGTGGAACAGACACGCTAGTTAACTTATTCCGCGATGAGTCTGAAAGGCGCATCTAAGGATAAGATAACGACAGTGACAGAACCAATCATCAGCAAATACATACGTAAGCAAGTAAACAAGCATTTCCCATCGATGAGGAACGCGCGTGTCGCGTTCCTCATCTCTCCAGACGTGGTTCAGCCACGAAGTCTCCTCCTTCATCGTCGTTAAAGCATTTTTTTCAACCCACCCACCTTCTCCCTTCAGTGTTTGGTACAGCCGGTTTGGATTCGGCATCCATCTGCCAAGAAACCAGGTTGTCCAGACGCTCAGGACTTTCTCGGGCTCCTCAGCTTCAGATTTCAGATTCGAAAAGCTGAACGCCTTTGGATCACGTGTCCAGTTGGTCAGCCAACCGGCCCGGTCGCAAGGCGCTGATTTTGCCAATTCGCACCGCCCGCGAAAGCCCTCCGCAACACCAAGAAAACCTGTGCCAGGTTATCTTGTCACATTTTTACAGTCTTAGGATTTTCTTCCAAGCCTCACACCTTCATAGAAACCCATCCACCTTTATTGGTGGAACAGACACGCTAGTTAACTTATCAGGTCACATGATACAGGACACCCTGTGTCTTCCTTGCAAAGTTCAATGTTGATTCAACTTCAGGCTCCAGTCCTATGGTTATGTTACAGTGGGTTTTCGTTAATTTATGCTGATGAGGCTATGACTTGTTTCATCCGAGAGGCACGCAGAAGAAATTGACACTCCCCCAAATTCTAGGCACGCGCTCGAGTAACGATCTGTTTCACTGTTTCACTGGTAAAAGTCAGAGTTTCCATTGACTAAAAAAGCAAAGACCTGATGCCGAATCGATTAAAATACTGTAACAAACTAGTAAAAATACACGTTATTACGAAAAGAGAAACGAAACAGACTCCAAGGAAGACAAGAAACTCCAGCGAAACTGCAGAGAGAGTATTGAAAAGAAAATTTAAACAGGTATTACCGAAACCAACGGCTACGTCTTTGCACTAGAGACTGAGTCCTTTTCTAATGCCTCTGAACCCTCTGGTACCACAACTGAATTATTACGAGACAAGCTGTTCAAGGCGGTCAGATCATTATATCCCCAAGTATATCCCGCATGCCAATTGACAGGGAGGAATGTTTGTATGCGTTCCTTGTAAAAAGCAAGGGTGGCCGGAGAAAGAAGGGAGTGCTGGGGATATTCAAATTCAATGGAGGAGGAAGAAAGCTTGTTGGGATCAAGGTGACTTTTGAGGTGATGAACCTGACGGTCTGCCTCTGCAGCACAAAAAGATGCATCCTCAAAAGCGTCTCGGAGGTTAATTAACAAGATCTCGCACTCCTTGATTTTGGTCAGCGCTAGGTCAGCCTTGGCTGTGAGCGTATTTCTCGCTAGTCGCGCGATGTCGAAAGCAACTTGGGCCGAAAGGTTGTGTTGTGATGAATCTACTTGGGTCCTGAGGTAGTGTTCCTCTTGTTCTTGCCGGGTGGTTGTGTATTGGTTTGCAGCCGCAACTACACTTTGAGTATGGGCGTGGGCGAGTTTGTGATGTGCCTTGTAACGAAGTGCCTCCAGGTAATCTTCGGAGTCTAAGGCATCCTATCTGTGCTTCAGTGTCTTGGAAATTGGGGACAGGAAAGCCTACTGATGTTCATTGAGCCGCCCTGCCTTGCCGCTGAACTGATCTGATCTGAGCGAAACGTCGGTATAGTGCCGATATCGGATTCAGAGGTAAAATATCCGACACCACTTTCAATTTGAGAAGCGTTCATGTTTACTGACTTGGTGAACGTGAAGAAGTACAATAAAGGGTTACGATTGGATAGGTACAGTAATGGGAGTCCGAGTTTAAGAGACGACCCACGTTAGTCTCTCACGACAGACCTTATCAGATAGATCACAAACTCTGACACTCTTCAAGTCGATGCATCAGAGAGCGAAGTATACAAGATGTCGAAAAAGCGTTGCATACAGGCAAACACAATGAGACATGGTGTGAGTAGAAAGATGGTCGATGGTCGATGGTGCATGCGCTTGTAGAGGTAACATAAACGCGAGAGAGAGACGAAGAGTCGTCAACGGAAAAAAAAGGGAAAGAAACTGAGGAGTGGGGAGCAAAGAACAGAGATGATATTGCGAGATGCCGATGAGATGAGGGAAAGATATGAAAAAAGAAGAGAAAAATGTAGATGAGACGTGCCCAGGTCGAATTATATAACGTCCCTGGGTATATATGCATGCAATCGCGGAGCCAAAAAAAAGGGTGTACAGAGAAGAGAAGAAGGTATAGGAATAATGATATGCGACGTGGGCATAAGATCGAGGGGATTCGAGTCGACGAAGGAGGGAAGTCGGCGAGCAACCCTTTATTGCTCGCGTCTCGAAGTCGGAGCTGTTTACCCCGGGCCCTGACGGTCTACTTGAGTTTCGTCGACGTAAACTCGGTTTTGGTTTTGAGTCGTTACTGGCGACGCCGGAGGAGTGATGGTGGGTGGAGCTTGATAGTATACAACGACGACGTTTATACAATGTGTAGTGATGTGAAGGTAGGATAGCATCATGTTTCGATAATGCGAGTTTGTCGTTGACCAGCATGAGGCTCGTAAAAACGTCGTCAACTGGTAGCAGCAAGAGAGATGGATGACAGTGCTAGTGCCAGTTTTTTCTTGTTGACAACGGCGACCTAGCTCGTCGTTAGCTGGACGGCTTAAGCCGCAGCCTTCGTAGCGGCAAGGCATTGTTCGAATTTGTTGGCCGCTAGGAAGGTAGGTAGCGTCGACGATTTAGCTCGCCAACACCGGCGAGGAACAAATGATAGGCCAGATTCCTCGTCGTTGGCGAGCCTCTGGAGCGGCAAGGCAGGAAGTACAGGTGGTATTTGTTTGGTGGCCACGAGAAAGATAGATGGTGTCGGTGCTGGTTTAGCTATCGACGACGACGACGTGGACTGGTGAGGAGTAATATCCCTGATCCTGGTCTGTGAAAGAGGCTCCACCCAAGCTCGTGGTAGAAGTCGGAAAAAAATATGAACCAAACGGCACGTGTGTACGAAGTGGTGGTAATATGGTCGCGTTCACAAACGAAAAATGTTCATACGGTTCCAACGAGGCAAAAAAAATGAGGGATGAAGGAAGCCGAAAAAGAAATGGTTCAAACCAATATATCGCCCAAAGATCAAATAAAGATAATAAAAAAAGTAAAAAAAATAAAAAGTAAAAAAGCAAAGAGAATGATAAATAACTGTCCAAGAGACCGAAGTCGATGGTGGCGGCGGCGAGTCGGTCAGCTGGTTGGCTGTTTGAAGCTTGATGCTTGAAGGTCGAGTCCCAAGTTTGTCTCCGAAGATTACGACAGAGACATCCGAAGTGCGGTCCAAAAATATGTCGAGCCTAGGATTCATTGGTGCCTGATAAGTACTGACAGAGCAGCCAGCTCCTACTTCGGCAGGCCAATAAGATAAGATCGGACTATCCATCACCACCACCACCACCACCACCACAGGATGGCACGAGACGCGAACGTCTAAGTCCAACGTCGACAATTTGGCAAGGTGCTTGGAGCCTCTGCCAACGTCACCACCGGCGTTTCTGAAGTTCCTATTAAGCATCCCATTTCATCCCATTTCCTGCGAAAAGGTATGAATAAGTATAACGAAATATGAAAAGACGTGCACATACATCGCGCTTTCCCTCTTCCTTCCCTCCTTCCCTCTCATCAACCACAACCAAAATCCCAAAAGCAGATCAACCAACGAACAAGCTCGGCTCCAGCGCCTGTGCAAAAACCCCACTGCCTGACGAATGTCTGGTATACAGCGTCGTCTGTTTTTTGGGGGTCGACAGAGCTGAAGTTGAGGTCTTAGTCTGGGTTGAAGTTGAAGCCAATGTCGGAGTTGAATGCGACGGCAAAGCAGAAGTTGACGACGGAGCAGATGGGACAGAAGGATGCGTAGGCGTCGTCACACCCGACAACAACGACGATGCACCCACACCCACAGAACCAGGCGGCGGCGTCCTTGTAGGGGTGCCCACATCCAAACTCGAACCCACGGCGACGACACAGGCCACAAGCGGAGCGACGACCTCGCGCTTGTCATTCTACTCCCTCCTCCTCTAACATCACCACCAAGAAACCCAATAGAAGACGAGGAGGAAGAAGGCCTTGACACCTGGTCGATAACCCCACAGCGGCGGACCCGCGCCCAGGTTTAACCCAACGCAGGACCGAATCGTTCTCCACCGTCTCCTCCTCCAAGAGACGGAGACATTGTCCGCTCGTTGAAACCCTCCAGGCTCCAGCAGCCCTTCTACATCGCCTCGTTTTCCTTTGCCTTCTCCTTTGCCTTCGTTGCCCGCATTGGCTGCAGACGAACACGAAGATGTAGGCCCAGACCAACATCAACAGAAACCCAACCCAACCCGCGGGTTCCTCCCAGTCACAGGCGGTGTCGTACCCGTATCAGAGAAGCTCGGTATCGGGTTCTTCACGGTCACGTTCATGTTGGCGTTGGCATTGGCATTGGCACTGGCGTTGGCGGTCGCGTAGGAGAAATCAACCGCCCTCAACATTGACATCAAAGACGACGTATTCGCAGGATTGGCAGTCGCAGGCGCACCAGGAGAGCCAAAGGCAGGAAGAGACGGTGTGGAATGATATCCATCCTGCATCCCCTTCATCTCCCAAACCCTAACCCCAAAACAAGGCCAGGGGCAGTGCCAAGCTCTATGCTAAGCTCGCCCTCCTCCGCCGCAGACGAAGCACCGCGCCACATGAAGGTCTCGTAAGAGTAGAACCAGGACCGTGAGCAAGGGCAGGAGCGGAGGACGAGGGGCAACAGCAGGAGCAGCGCCAGGTGTCCGACCCCATCCCCATCTTCGTCGAAAAGCTCGTATTCGAGAAGACCGTCGAGAGAGCCTTCAGCAGGCTCCTGCACCAGCGTCGAATCAACCCTACTCGCATTCGTGCTGGTGCTGTTGCTGCTCGAATCCAGCGCCGAACTGGTCCATTCCCATTCCGCGAATAACTGACATTGTACGCAGTATAGGAGGCACCGAATAATTCCACAAATCGAGCTTCCTAAGCCTCGCAAGCATGCTCTGAGCGAGGGCAGCCTGCGCAGCGGCAGGTGCAGCTCTTTCTTGGGCTCTGGTTCGCGTTTGTGTTCACGTTGAAGGTGAAGCTGCGGTACGCAGAGTGATGTCGGCATACGGCAACTGATTATACGCCGATGGAAGATGATGATAATTATACGGGTTTCTGCGCACATGCAGCAAGAGCAGGAGCAGGACGAGGACGAGGACGAGCTAGAGCTGGATGGGAAGGATGCGGAGGACGACATTTCATTTGAGGAGGGTGGAGAAGGACTGAGCCTTGTTTGAGCGGTGTGTGTGCTGCTGTATGACAAAATGATGAGTTAACATCGACGAATCAAAAGAAAGAGAAAGAGAAGGACTTACAAGGCGCGCCGAAGATAACACCCCTCCTATCCTGCTGATGCCCTTACTGTAGTAGAATCCTAAATAGGCTGCGGATGTGTACAATCGAATTTTGACGATGCTAATGGCAGCGGTCCGCCTGGACGCAGATGAAGGATGCAGAGGTGAAGCCGCGCTGATGAGAAGCGGCGATGTGGCAGTCAAACGATGAGGGGTAACAGGCCCCCAGCTCAACCCAGGAGCTCGTCGACGGTCGAACGACGTTAGGCTTGCACCCCCCACCTGCCTGCCGCCATTGGAGTGTTCGAGATATAGCCCCAGCCCACATCTCTTGAAGGAGGGGCACTCCGAGGAACAAAATGCAGCTGGCATGACACCGGTGGTGCAGTGGAAGTGGGCAGAATTGACAACCCTTCAATTGGGGCGGGTCACGGTGACATGAGCGAATGTAGGCGGTACTCCCGCCGTCCTCATCATGGCCCGTCGTGAGTCCGTACGATCTTCGCGGGTTTGTCGCTGTCGTAGCCTTTCGCAGTCGCGATTATGGGTTCAAGAAGGCGCTATTAGGGGGTAAGCAAACGCGAGCAGGAAAGCACAGAGAGTGCTTACCTGCACCGACTCGGCGAGGTTGCCCGTGTCCACGTCGTCTTGGCGGCTTTGTGTTGATCGCGTGGTCATTCGGCGGCTACGTCGTCGTGTGTGGTCCTCAGTCGGCGCCGTCGTGAGCGACAACTGGCGCGAAGGCAGTTGTTGGTGATTATAGTTGAGTTAAAGTTTGAGAACCAAATAAAAATCAGTCCGCTTGCTGAGTCAGCGTGCTGCTCATTATCTCTTTCCTTCAAAGTTCAAGCTTTCAAGTTTGGCACTTGATCGTCGTTTCCTTCACTGGACGCGGCTGCTTCTCGCGTAGACTCTGTTGCTCACTTGGATCCTTCTTGAAGGCGGCTTTCAGGTCATTTGAGCAGCATTAATATTTTCGGGTCAGTTTAAACCGCGACATTTATAGATCTACTCTTCCGAATATCTTGGATGCTCAACTTGAATGATCTCGGAAACGCTGGGCTCGATGAAGGCGACTCCAAGCCCTGGCGTTCCCGATTCCCCTGTCGCCTCTGCCGAGATTTTGTTTTCCGGTAAGTACAAATTCGTTCCTACTCGCGTACGAGCTCTCTGACATAAACGTCCCAGTGCTTCCAACATCTTCCTTGCTGAGCCACAGGATCCATTTGGGTCCTTAAGGTCTTGACAGAGAGCCGAATATGCACCGATGTACGCGGTTTTCGAGATTTAAATAAACATACTTGTCACATGTATGGGAAAATGGTTGTCCATTGCTGTCCGGTAAGCACAAATCTTGGCCAACTAGCGTACGAACTGTCTAACTTAAACTTATCAGTGCTTCCTATACCTTTTTCTTACCGAGTCTCAGGATCTGTCAAGGTCCTCAAGGGCGTGATAGCAAGTTGGGAACTCGATGTACGCGGATTTTGAATACAACATACTTGTCACATGTACGGGCAAATGGCACGGAGAGAGCTAAACTTAGGGTAAAGCACTGCATTTGTGGGAAAGGGAGCAACAAGCAAACAGCCAGTCGTCAAGCGCTCCCACCTTTCAACCCACTCCTACCATGTCTGATCTGACGAGACGCACTGGAGGAAACCCGTTCTTTGCCGGTGCTAGCGGTACCAGAGTCTACGACTCGACGTTCACTCAAGTTCATGGGGATGTTCACCATAACAACTTCTCCGGGCAATCTCAAGACGCTGGTGAGTGAGCAAGCCCTAACATATAGTCGTACTTTGAACATATTCTCGAAGGCCTCATCGCGCTGAGCCATGTCATATCTCATGGAGCGATCCACGATTCCTTAGAGAGGTACCCAGCAGGCAGGTGTCACCCTGGCACTCGCGAGGAAATTGTCAAGACGATTCAGGAGTGGGTCAAAGATCCGAACCCTCCCTCAAACGTGCTTTGGCTCTACGGACAGGCAGGAGCAGGGAAGTCAGCCATCATGCAGACGATTGCGGAGTCCCTCCACGAATGGTTGAAAGAACATTACGCAGGTAGCTTCTTCTTCACCGGCGGAAAGCCCAAGTGCGATCAAGGTGATGCGTTATTCTGCACGCTGGCCTACCAGATCGCGATAAACGTGCCAGGCATGCGAGAGGCTGTGAATAACGCGATGATCGCCGACGTCACCCTCCATACGAAGTCGATGGAGGCTCAATTCCGGTCCCTCATCGTCGAACCTTTCAAGTATTGCCAACTCCTTCCAGCGCACACCCCAACAATCTTAATCGACGGCTTAGACGAATGCCAAGGATCCGAAACCCAGCAAGGCATCTTGAAGCTTATCGCGAATGCGACGACTGCTGCTGGTGTCCCACTTCGTTTCGTAGTTGCCAGCCGACCCGAATTTTGGATTCGCCAAGAATTTGATCGGAAACCACTCTTTGACATAACGCAGCGACTGGATCTCGGCGCTTCCTTGCAGGCTTCTCGCGATATCCGGAAATTCTTGGAAGACGGCTTTGCTGAAATTTTTGATAACAATCTAGACGTCATGACAGGAATCCAAAGCCCATGGCCACCGAAGAATGTGATTGACCGCCTCGTTTTGAATGCGTCCGGACAGTTTATCTATGCGAAGACCGTTCTAAAGTTTGTTGGCGCTGAATTTTATGATCCACAGGAACAACTCGATATCATTTTGACTCCTAGTCCTTTACAGGCCTCTGCATTCTCAGATCTTGACCGGCTCTATACGAAGATCTTGTCTGTTTATCCCAGACAAAAAAGCTTAATCTGTGTTTTGGGAGGCTTCCTTGTTGATGCACACCAGGACATAATTGGAGAATGTCTTGTGGAGCAAAGAGAATTGAATTTGGTTTTGCGAGCAATTAATTCACTGCTATCAAGGGAAGACGAGCTGCCAATTGATCACGACAAAGAACTGGAGTCACTTTGTCGACGTGAGACACCACGCCTATTTTTCTCTCATCGATCATTGAAGGAATACCTCATGGATTCAAATCGATCCGGTGAATTTGTGATCAACCACCAGGTGGTGGCTGACAAAATTTTCAACCATTTTGTTGGTTTCATTATTGATGGCCTCATTGGAGCCCAAGACCATTGGTAAACTTGATTCCCTGTGTATTTTGATTTTATTGACCATTTCTTTGCTCCAGGTACCCTCCAATGCTGTCCAATGATAAGTGGACAGATATACTAGAGAGTGGTTTGTTATCCATTGCAAGTCCTACAACCATTGACAAGTGTCTCAATGATTTGCAAGTGGCAATCCAAACACTTGCAGATAATGGAAACAGGATAACAACACACCCAAACTGGAAGTCCCTACTTTGCCACATCTGTTATATTAAAGGGCTACTACTTGGGATTATTGACCTCAAAGTGAGACATTCATTCTACCCAGTTGCAGACCATTGACAGCTTTTTAGCTGGGAAATCCTACAAAAATCTGCAACATCCAGCAGGATATCATATCTGTCCAAAGTGTCTGTTTTCGACAATTATTGTCCGTCACTGACTTTCTGGAGTTTGAGAATGTGCCATATTTTGTTGTTGGTGATGCATTTGTACCACTGGCCAAGACCCTCGCCATTAGTGAAGAACTTTGTAAAATGTTTCTCATCAACAACGCACACTTGATTGGGGTCCTATTTTCAGTATCTGATAGCACTCAAGCTGCCCGAAAGAATAGCTTGGTCCCTCACTACTATCCTACACCTGGTCTCCAAAATTTTCTGGAGAGTGCATTGCATGGCGGGGAATTTCATATTCGGTTTCGCCGAAAATTCATTCGGGCCAGTCAGCAAGTGCTGGCATTTCTCAATAACCCACAGGATCAATTACGTTTGGGTGTCAATATGTAGGCCTTGTATTTATACCCTCCTCATAGCCTGATTTAACTGTGTTTTATCTTGTAAAAGACCACCAGAGCAGGACCCGCAGCGCCTTTCAGAGTTTATCAAGAAATTTCTTCGTTGCTGTGACATTTCAGACATAAAATTCGGGGAAGATCTAGAAGATAGTCAAAACATGCAAGCTTTTATGGAAAACTTATGTGCTGGCAATAATTGGAGAAATTTAAAACAGCTCGAAAGCTCATACTTTAGTGTGGAGTTTGTTATTCTTGAATGGTTGCATAGACAATTGGTTAGCAGATATTTACTCTTCTCCTATACACCACTGATCTTGTTTCAGGACCAGGATCCTGTTCCGCCATTGCTCGACTGTTTTCGAAAACGAATGGTACAGATGTCAAATCAGATATTTGAACAACACATGCTCCCATATTTTATGGTTTCATATTTTTTTGATGACTTACAAGCCGAAGAAACCTGGTTACTGTCAATAACATTTCCTCCTCTTGACCACGGCCTCCAGAAACAACACCTGCCCTCAGAACATACCATCGCACCATATAATATCAATAATCACTGGAAGAATCAAATACATTATATCAGTCAATGGAGCAACCATCTTAAAGCAAGCTCCAGAATCACTGCCATCATGGAGAAATGGGCCCACCACCTGCCAATCAATCGTGTAAAATGCTACACACGTTTTCTAGAGTATTACTTACTTTTTTATGCAATATTCCTCCACCCCTGCAGTGCTGATCAAACCCGATATTTTTCAACTGTCCTTCATTCGGTTTGGAGCCCAACACATTTTTCCAAGTGGTTTTCGTATGCAAATCCGAGTACAAAGATCTTGGTCGGGCTTTGGACTTTATGCTACCTTTTCCGTGGGGTGGAAATACAATGGGAGCCACCAACAGGATTTTGCTCTGGGGCCATCGGTTTTCTCGAGGTATGTTTCGAAAGCATACCACTTGCCCCATCTCACATATTTCTGAACACACAGAAACACGGGGTTGACCCAACTGGCGAATTGCATTCATGGTTGGGGGGTTTAACGGAGCACAAACCTGACTTGTGGGAATTATATGCCGAGGAAATGGATGAATAAAGTACATACAAGTAGATCACATGGTGTTGAACACTGAAACTCCTCAAGTCGATGCATTAGAGAGCGAAATATGAATCGTTCTAAAAGCTACTATACAAGATGTTGTACTAGTATGACATACGGACAAACACAACCAAAAAAAGCAGACATGGTGTGGGTAGGAAGATGGTAGATGGGCTTGTGCAGAGGTAGCATAAACGTGAGAGAGAAGCGAAGAGTCTACTGGAAAAAAAGAAAAGGAACTGACGAGTAGGGAACAGATGGGATGAGATGAGATTGCGAGATGCCGAGACATGATGAGATGAGATGAGAGGAAGATACGAAAAAAGAAAAGAAAAATGTAGAGATGAGACGAGACGTGCCCGGGTCGACTTATATAACGTCCCTGGGTATATATGTATGCGACAGCAGAGCCAAAAAAAAGTGTGTACAGACAAGAGAGGGAAAACCAGAAAAAGGGATTGGGATAACGATAGGATGGACATGGGCATAGGGTCGGTCGTACTCGACGAGTCAATGGGTCAAGTCGACGGAGGAGAGAAGCCGGCGAGCAATAAAGCGTGCTCGCGTGTCGAGGTCGGAGCAAACAGCCCCGACGGTCTAGTAGAGTTGCGTAAACGTAAACGTAAACTCGGTTTTGGTTTTATGCCATTGCTGGCGACGGCGGAGGGGTTGATAATGTTGGTGGTGGGTGGGGTTTTAATAGTGTACAGCGACGATGTCCATACGATGGGTAGTGTGGCATGAAAGCATAGTCACGTGAAGGTCTGGTGGCGTCATATGCCTTGATAGTGCGATTTTGTCGCTGACCAGCATGGGTTAAGGCCGCTCGTAAGTGCGTCGTTAAGTGGTAGTTCCCTGTCGACAGTGGCGACGTCGAGAGATATGTCGTCGAGAAATATGTCGTCGTTGGACAAGACGGCCTTCAGAGCGGCAAGGCGGCGAAGACAATAGGTGGTGTCGGTGATTTAGTTGTCGACGACGACGACGTGGACCGGCGATGAGTAGTATCCCTGATCCCGATCTGTGAAAAGAGGCTCGAACCGAGCTCGAGGTGAAGGTCTGGTGGCGTCATATGCCTTGATAGTGCGATTTTGTCGCTGACCAGCATGGGTTAAGGCCGCTCGTAGATGCGTCGTTAAGTGATAGTTGCCTGTCGACAGTGGCGACATCGAGAGATAGGCTAGATGCCCGGGCAAACAGCCTTCGTAGTGGCAAGGCCGCAAAGACGATAGGTGGTGTCGGTAATTTAGCTGTCGACGACGACGACGTGGACCGGCGAGGAGTAGTATCCCTGATCCCGATCTGTGAAAAGAGGCTCGAACCGAGCTCGAGGTGGACGTTGAAACAAGAAAGGAATGTGATAAATAAGACAAAAGAGGAGGGCGGATAGAAGAAGAAAAAACAAAATGAGAACCAAACGGCTAGTGACGACGAAGTGGTGGTGGTAGTATTCACGAAAGAAAAATGTCCATACCCCTCCAAACGAGGCAGGAAGGATTGATGAAATAGAGAATGTAGGAAGTCACAGGACAAAAGAGAAGATAATATACCGCCCAAAGCTCAAATAAAGATAAAAGAAAGATAGAACAACGAAGGGTAAGATGAAGAAGATGAAATAACTGTCCAAAGCCAAACGAGACCCAAGTCGACGACAACCACAACCACAACCGCGGCAGGTCGGTCAGCCGCTTGGTCGGCTGTTCGAGGCTCAGGGCTTGAAGCCTCCGATGGTACGGCACAGAAGTCCTACCCGCGAAAGGAGATGACGACCCACGACAGGATAGGGACGTCCGAAGAGTCCAAAAATACCTCCAGCCCAAATCGTCGTGCCTGATACAGCACCTCTCCCAGTTCGGCAGGAAGATAAGATGGACGTCCAAAGTCGAAAGATCTGGCATTGGCAGGATGCATGGAACCCTCTATCAATGTCAACGTCATCACCGGCGTTCTCAAGTTCCTATCAAGCGTCCCAGTTCCTGCGAGAATGAAAGTAAGCATTAAAACCCTTCAACCGAGTAGGGTTCTCATATGAAGACGTACCTCGGGCTTCCCTTCCTCTCTTCTCCTCTCCCACAACCACCACAACCGCCCCAAGCTCAAACCCGAAAGCACCCAAGATCAACCAACGACCAACCGCGGCCCTTCGCCAAGCTCCCCGAACTCAGCCGGACTCCCTCTCCCCCTCCCTCTTCCCGCACCGACACCTCCAATAGGCCCAGGCGCACCCCCGCCCGCACCGACACTCGCGCCCACAGTCGGCCCCGGCGCCTGTGCGAAACACCACTGTCGGACGAAAGCTTGATAGACAGCGTCGTCTGTTTGTTGGGGTGTCGATGGAGCTGACGTCGTGGTTGGGGTCGGTGTGGAAGCTGGACTCGATGTCGATGTCGAACCCGTTGGAGTTGAAGCTGATGACGGAGCCGCCGTAGGAGTTGATGCGGATGCTGAGGATGACAAGACAGACGACGGTGTAGGCGTCATCATCCCCGGCATCATCATCCCCGACCCACCCGACGCGACAGAAGCAGGCGTAGGCGTAGCCACATCCATACTCGACCCCCACGGAGATGAGACAGGTGACAAGCGGAGCGGGGACCGAGCGCCTGGCATGCCCATGCCTCTGCCTCCTCCTCCTAGACCAACACCAAGGCCACCTGAAAAGGAAGACGATGAAGGGGATGAGGAAGGAGAAGGAGAAGGCCGAGGTGATCCCGGTCGATATCCCCACAGCGCCGGGCCAGCACCCATGTTCATGTTCATCGTTACTGGAGTTGGAGCTTGTGCTTGTTGGGGTTTACCCGCGTTGGGATTGGAATCAGACCCCGACCCCGAGCCGGACGGAGAGTGAAGCGGCGAGCGGACAGGCGAGCGGACAGGCGAGTGAAGAGGTGACGAAGAGTGCAGAGGCGAGTGCAGAGGCGACGAAGAGTGCAAAGGCGACCCAACACCACCAGGACCGCGCTTCCACCCAGAAGCAGAGTCGCTCCCACTCCCACTCCCACTCGAAGACGACGACCCTCTATTACCCAGGCCAACGCTGAACGCAGCCTTGCCCGGCGATGGCGGCGCAGCAGCAGCAGCAGCATCGTCATACCCCTGCCCATACCCATGAGCACCCTCTCTCCGATGTACGCTCTCCTTCCTCCTCCTCTGCGGAGGCATCAACGCGCCCTTGCCCACCACAGGACCTGATCCTCCTCCTCCTCCAGGCGACGACGAGGATGTCATGCTTCGTTCCTTGATACCCTCCAACAGAGCCTCCACTTCTTCTCCTTCTCCTTCCCCTTCATGGTTGTCGTCCTTACTGGTTGTAGGTGAAGACGAAGGTGGAGACCCAGCACCAACAGCCCCGAACGACCCCCACGGCCAATACAACCCTCCTCCTCTCGCAGTTGGAGTCACCGGCGACCCGGCATCATCCCCACCAAGAATAGAGAAAGGAGGTGTCGTACCCGTATTAGAAGGGCTCGGTATCGGGTCGTTCCTACCACTGGCATTGTGGAAGCTGGCGTTGGCGTTGGAGAAATCCACAGCCCTCGAAGCTCCAGAAGAGGACGAGGGCGATGTGCTCGCAGGCCCAGCCGCACGAGGAGAGCCATGGCCAGGAGCAGGAGGAGGACGAGGAGAGAGCGTAGCAGGATACCCATTCTCCATCCCCATCACACCCGTAGGCGTTGGCGTGTCCACACCACCACCAACCCCTCTCATTCCGAGCCCAGCACCGCCGATAGTGCTCAGCGCGGCGCCCCATGAAGGTCTCGTCGGAGGAGCGGAAGCAGGGGCAGCACCAGGAGGGGCAGGGGGAGAAGCACCAGGAGTCCGATCACTATCCTGGTCATCGTCTTCATGACGGACAACAGGCTCCTGCACCGGCGTCTGCACCGGCGTCGATTCGTTGTTGTTGGCGTCGGCATTGGAGTTGGTGCTCGAATCCAGGGTCGAACTTGAGGTCGTCGAACCATTTTGCAAATAACTAGCCCGATACGACACAGCAGGCGCCGCATAATTCCTCAAATTCAACTTCCTCAACCTCGCAAGCGTGCTCTGCGCCATCGCCGCTTGATGCTGACTATGCTGCTGCAAGTTCAACTCCTCCTCCTCACGCTGCAGTTCGCGCTGTTGATACGCGGAAGGCTGTTGTGCGTATGGAGACTGCTGATACACTGACGGGTGGTAGTTATACGGGCTCTGCGCACGTGCGGCTGGAGCGTAAGAGGGGGAGGAGGAGGAGGAGGAGCCGGAGGGGAAGGACGCGGAGGATGAGATTTGGGGAGGGGCGGGGAATGATTTGGATCCTTGTGCGGGCGGGGTGTATGCGGCTGTATAGCGAGCGAGGGTTAGCATCGACGGATTAAAGACGAAGACGAGAGAAAAGACGTACAAGGCGCGCTGAGGATAACCCCTCTCTTATACTGCTGATGCACCCTCGAACTCGCACCCAGCTGACCCTCCTTCCCCTCCACCTTCCTAAACCCAACGCGATAATTCCGTCCACCATTATTATCCCACCACTCCTGCACCTTCCCGCCTCCGCCTCCGCCCACCGCAGCAGCAGCAGCCTTGACAGCCTCCTCCACCTCGTCTCCCCCCCTCACACCCCCGCCGCCCAAGGAAGCAGCAGACGGATCAACAGCAACCCCAGCCGTATACCTCCCAACAAGCCACATCACCCTCCCCGCCAACGTGCCCGAACTCGCATAGTCCTCCAAGCTAACCTCGAATCTGAACCGATCCCATGCCGGCACTTCTCCCTCACCCGCTCGTACCGCCGTCGTGTTGTCTAAGGCGTACGGCGAGCACACGCGGCGGTCTTCGCGAGCGGTGAAACTGGAGGGCAGGGACGAGAGACTCCGCTCGTGTTTAGCGAGGACTTCACTCGTGGTATGCCATTCGTCGAGCGTGAACCGGACTGCTACGGTTTTTTGGTAGGTGACGTTGCGCACGAGGAGGGTGCCTGTTAGTGTTAGAGGGGTCTTTGGGGTTTGCGATGACGATGACGATGACGAAGGGTCTACGAAGAGAAAGAGTCAACAAACGCCCAAGAGAAAAAGAAGAAAACGCAAACACACCAGCAAGCACGAACCCAACACTCTCCAAATACACATTCCCCTCCCCCCTCTCCGCCCCACGCATAGGCACGTCAGAGCATCCCGCGGAGTCAAGCGCATAGAACGACTCTTTCCCCTCACCATCGGCATCGTTAGCTCCTAGCGGGCTCTGCCGACTCCCAGCCACTCTCGGGAACGGATACCCCTGCTTCCCCCCCCTTTCTCCACCTCCACCCCCACCCGCATACCCATGCCCCCCATACCCCCCATACCCCCAAGGCCACCTCGCCCCCCCTCCCCCTCCTCCCGTCCCACTCCCCTCCCCCTCCGTCTCAGTCTCCGTCTCCTCCCCAACCCCCGTCCCAGCGCCTCCCACCCCCGTGCCCGTTAACGACACAGAAGCAGGCCGCGCAGACCGGTTGAACACGCGTACGGTGGCTAGGTTCGTGTCTTGAGATGGGAAGTGTACGTTTTTGGGTGGGTGCGGGTGGTATGTCATGCTCAGGCTGGGTGAGGGGGGTGGCGAGTCTTGCGGGGAGGAAGGCGAGGAGGGGGATGAGGCGGAGGAGGATAGAGAGGTTATGGAGGACGAGAGCGAGGGAGGCGGGGAGAGCGAAGCTTGTGAAGACGCTAAAGAAGGTGGAGGCTCTGGCGCGCTCGCTGCTCTCTGGTGCAGGTGCTCATGCTCATGCCCATGCCCATGCTGATGCTGCCCATGCCCATGCCCCCCATGCTGTCCCCCGTGCCCATGCCCATGCTGCCCCCCACCCTCCCTCCGATGCAAATCAGGCCACAAAACACTCGGCAGCACCGACTGGCTCGGAAACGGCACACCCCCCATATTCGGGCTCGAACTCGAGCTCTTCAAGCTGCTCTTCAGCGGTTTCCCGTTACTCAGCAGAATCGGCGTTGAGGAGGTACGCGAGACGGAGGGGCGGATCGGGCGGGGTTGGCCTTCTGCTGGGATTGCACCTGCGACTCCTGAGACGGTGGTGGATGGCGGGCTGTTCTGGTAGGACGCCGTACGCGCCATCCTCGGCGCAACCACATGGGCCGGCTGTTCAGACACGCTCCTTGCATGCATCGCAGGCGCCTTCGGGAACGACACCCCCGTGGCAGGGATAGAAGGCGACCCCGCTGGCGAACCCACCGGCGACGAACGCGGGAAGGGCACCGCAAGCTGTGACTGCTGATTCGCCGCCGCAAGAGGTGGCGGAGGGGAAAAAGGCGTGGGCGCGGTATCGAACGAAGAAGTCTTCACTTTCAACCTCAACGGAGGCAACCTTCTCAGCTGATCGTCTTCATCATCATCGTCGTCGTCGTTGTCGGCGTCGCGTTTGGTCGACACTGACACCCTTGGCTTCGTGGTCGTGTTGGAGGCGGGATACGACTCCTGTTCCCCGCTCGAGGAGTCATCATCGTCATCGTCGTCTCGCCCAAGCTGGAACGTAGGTTTCTTCGGCGTCGTGCCTGGCTGTCCATATTCCCTCCCTCCCGGCCCCGGCCCCGCCCTCGCCCCAGGCGCAGAACCAGGAGCAGAACCAGAACCAGGAGCAGAACTAGGTGTAGACAAAGGCGTAACAGGCGCGCTCCCCCCAGCCCGCCTTCTAGGCAGCACCCCAAGCGACCCGTGTGGCCCGAGAGGCCCCGAGGTAGAAGTGAACGCCGTGCTAGGAGGCGCTGCGATGTGCGTGTGGGAGTACGAGCGGCGGTGCCCTGTGCGGCCTTGGGGCTGTGGTTGGGTTTGTGGTTCGCGCTGGTGTTCGGGGTCAGGCTGCGTTTGGGAGTAGGGCTGGGGTTGAGAGGAGGGGTCGTGGTCGTGGTGCGAGGGGGACTGGTGGTCGGGCTGCCAGTGTGGCGACGAGTGGGAGAGTGGCTTGCCCGCATAAAAATTGGAATGGGGATGGGAATGGGCGAGCGGCTGGAACGCCTGCGTCGGTGAGGAGGTTGGCGTTGCGTATGGCATTTAGTTGTAGGTGGGTGGACGGAAATAGTCTGTAGGATGTTGGTTGGGATGGAGGTGAGTACACCACCAGTCGTCGGTTTTTCGGTCGTTTTTGTTCGTCCTTGGCTTTGGCTTCGGCTAGGTTGCCACTCCAGGGGTATGGGATGGGATGGGATAACGGATAGGATATGCGTAAACGCGAATATGTAACGGTGGAGCAGGAAGCTCAAGGGGAGACGATAGAGCGGTAGCTCGTATATCCGTGGGTGGAATCCAGAAGACAGGAAGGAAGGGCAGATAACAGATAGATATCACTGAATGCGAATGCGAATAAACAGCCTTCGAATAGATGTCTTCCTTTCGAATTCGAATTTGTTGGCAATGGTAATGGAACGGGGCGAGGTCCAGAAAAAAGACTAGGTCTATCTGTAATTATAACGTATCGAATTAGCTTGATATCAGATACGCGCAGAATTAATACTGTACGTACGCACCCAAAAATTCAGAGCCCAAAGCCCACCACCAACAACTTTGAGAAGCGTTGGGAAAAGTGAGACAATGTAAACAACAGATGCTCGTTGGGGATGACGTCAATTCGTGATCATACAACCGCCTGGTCTTTCTCAGCGGCGGATTTGGCGAACCTGCGGGCTACGCTTTGTGCGAAGGGAGGGAGGGAGGCGGGTGAGAGGTAGGAAACAAGGAAGAAGGGAGGGAGGGAAGGAGGAAGGAGGGAAGGGGGAGGAGTGGAGTGGCGAAGAAAAGAAAAAACTAGAACGCAGGAGAAAGCCGTGCATAACATGAAAACATACAGATCAGGGAATGAATTGAACAGGGCGCGTGCGAACTCTTTCCGGCAATCTAAAAAAAAATCTTGAGCAGATCTCGAAAGTCGCCATCAATTGCCAACCTGCAGGGGAATTCAGGAAGGCGTTCCAAAAAAAGTCTCTCTTCTCTCCTTGTTCGTGCTATATCCACCGACCGACCAGCATCGATATCTAACATACGACGCGCTGACCACATCCATATGCGTGCGCAATTATATTACTTACCACTAAGTATACACTTACACCCAAGCTATTCCTAGCTCATCATGCAACATGAATCAACCTTCGGAGATCTGCAGCCCGACCAACGTTAACTCAGCAGCGCTTCGGCTTCGGGCCCTGCTCTTCTCGAATCTCGACCCTCCAGTTCCCAGTTCCCAG
Organism: Galerina marginata; assembly: GCA_023014335.1. NCBI lineage: Eukaryota > Fungi > Basidiomycota > Agaricomycetes > Agaricales > Galerinaceae > Galerina > Galerina marginata. The sequence goes on along the minus strand of JAECYW010000025.1, from coordinate 602,485 downwards.
TTCCACGTCCCACATCTGTTCTGTTCTGATTCTCGCAACCTGAACGCCAGGCTGTCTATCGCTATCTGCACCAGTATTCCGAACTCATCACTGATCCTGATCGTCCTGTCCTGTCCTGTCCTGTCACCCAAAGCCAACGCAACTCGACACCACGCAATTCAATTCAATCACTTATCTTCTCTTCATGATCATACCCACCCATACTTACATACACTACAGTGAGCAAGTAGTAAGCATCTTTCGAACCCGACTGCCAACTGCAAGATACGTATATCCGACATATTATATTACAGTATACGACGCTTCCAATTCCCGTCGACCAGATCTCTTCTCCGCATACTCCGTGGGCTCTCACCCCCGCTTCTCAGACTCAGTCGCGTCCGTGCTGCATCGTATTGTATTGTATTGTAAGCCTGTAATCGCCACCAATCACCCGTCTTCCCATCCCACCCAGCACCACCTTCACCTAATTTCGTACTCATGAGCACCGCCAACCAAAAAGCTCTTCTTATCCCTTATCTCCTCAGGCCCGACATCCCGAACTCGACTCCTCATCCGATACCTGTCGGTCCCTCCCACCCCGATAACGCCAAATTTCCTCTACATACGCGACCTGTCCAGTTAACGGCATCTTCCACAGAATTCAAAAAGCGGTGCGCATTGTTTGTCAGCCCAGATCTACATCTGCATCTAGGACTACCGCCCCTTTTCTTCCCTTTTGGACATGGACAACAGTAAGCTAAGTAAGCAAAAGCAGAAGCGCACCCCGTTTCTCGTCGTTCCATTTTTTCGCAGCGTAGCCAACGGGAGCGGTCGGTCGTCTAAGCCTTTCCCAAGCTCCCAAGTCTTTGACTCGACTCGGAGCGGTCATGTTCTTCGACGTCGAACGTTTCCCTGTCAATGCCGCGCTCCAATGCCTCATCCATCAAAACAGTGGGTCGTTATCGGCCACACCTGTTGCTATCATATCATATCATATCATATCATATCATAATACATATTATAGAGCACACTTAGAGCGCGCCTGGAGCAACAAGACCGCGCCCAGAGCCAGTAAGAGCCATGTATTTACCATCTTTCTTGCCAACACATAACTGTCGCTTCGAATTCTTATCAACGTCGTCCCCATCGACTGACCTCTCCAATGCCCCCGACTCCAACTCCAACTCCAACTCCAACACCGACTCGCTCGAGTACTAGTCCTAGCACTGGCTTGCTCTCCCCAACCCAGATCGTCCCCGACCCAAATCCAAATCCACATCTCGCATCGATATCTCCTCATTTAAATTTCCAGCTATTTTCAGTACCAGGTGTGATACTCTATAACATCGCCGATCCCATCCAACGCCAAAGCCAATCGCAAAAACTCCCATCTCTATAATAAATAACCCAATCCTAATCCTAATCCCAATCTGATCTTCCATGGCCACTTAGGACCCTCCTTCTAAATATACCCACCGCACCCCGAAATCGTGCTTATAATCCAAGATAGGAAACTGGCTCTGGCTAATCGTAGTGACAAGTCGGTGAGGGTCAGGTACGTTGAAGCCCCCACTTGTCTATTGGAGATTGGAGATGGAGATTGGCAATGGAAGCCGCAGCCACTAGTATATACGCTACCTCTACCTCTACTTACACGAGAATATTCAGACCAGAACGACGAATCCCCCTCCTCGAAGAAAAGGTTAAAAAAGAGAACGAAAAAAGATCGTCCTGTGGTGTTTTGACTCCTGACTTCTAGGCCTGATCGAGGAGCGAGGATCGCTGGCGGATGCTATTCCTATTTTTTTGAGTGGAATGGAATGGGGCGCCAGTGGGGTGGAGTAGGGTGGAGCTCGAGGCTCGAGCCGATCGTTGACCGTTGATGCCGACGAGGAATTGGAATTGGGATTTATACATAGAACTTGAACGCGCGAGTAGATTCACCGTAATGTAAGTAAGCAGGACCAACCGCAATTACAGCACGATCAGACCTAGAGCGATACATGATGAAGCGGCAAGCCCCACGAAGCGATGAAATTTTAATCCGACTGCGCACCCCTCTACTCCGCAGGTGGGCACTGGTACTGCGGTACGCCACGGCGGCGGCGGCGGCTCCATGATGGCCAAGCACAAAAAAATAAAATGACCAAGTCACAGAATCCAGTGGAGCCGACAGGCTAGAAAACGACTGTCAGTGGATGACTTTTCAGGACTCAGAATCAGGAGTCGTCCACTGCTTGCCTCCTTCAAGTTCGAATGGTTGATCAGATTCATGTTATAGTAATCTGGCTTTCCAGCGTTTTAATTTCACTCGCGTCCTGCCTGATTATGACTCTCCTTGATTTCATCCTCTCGGATGCAAATTTTAAGATAAGCGAGCGCTTCTCTGATTTCATTTCGCTTATCCTCGTCATTATCTCCATGTGTTTAATACAGGACCGATTCTGATTCATGTACAACTTGAATAGCTGGGATAATTGCATGAAAGAAGTTGACAAATACA